>CAUYTI010070091.1:0-32530 GCA_963575145.1 Galago senegalensis
TCCTTTTTTTTTGGTTGGTTTTGGTTGTTTTTTGTTTTTTGCCTTGTTTTTGTTGTTTGTTTTTTTTGTTTTGCCTTGTAAATCTACCTTGGGGTTTTTTTTTTTGCTTTTTATAAAAAAAAAAAAAAAAAAAAAAAAAAAAACGACAGATGAATGGCTAACAAACATTAAAAAAAATGCTCATCATCTGTAATAATTAGCGAAATGAAAATCAAAGCCACCCTGAGATATCATCCAACCCCAATGAGAATGGCCCACAATCTCAAAACTGTGGAGGTGGAGAGAAGGGAATACTTTTACTTTGATGGTGGGACTACAAACTAATACAACACTTTTGGAAGAAAGTATGGAGAATGTTCCTTCAAAGAACCCAAGCTAGACCTCCCATTTGATCCTGCAATCCCATTACTGGGCATGTACCCAGAAGAAAAAAAATCCTTTTACCATAAGGACACTTGCACTAGACTGTTTGTCACAGCTCAATTTATAATCACCAAAATGTGGACACAGCCCAAATGCCCACCAACCCAGGAATGTATTAACAAGCTGTGGTATATGTATACCATGAAATACTACTCAGCCATCAAAAGGAGGTAGACTTCACATCTTTTATATTAACCTGGATGGAAGTGGAACATATTCTTAGTAGAGCATCACAAGAATGGAGAAGCATGAATCCTATGTACACAATTCTGATATGAGGACAATTAATGATCTAGTACACGGTGGGTGGTAGGGGAAGGGGAGAGCAGAAAGAGGGAAGGAAGGAGGGGTGTGGGGGAGTCAGTGTGTAACACACCTTTTGGGGGTGGAACACAATTATAAGAGGGACTTAACCTAACAAATGTGATCAATGTAACCTGGTTCTTTGTACCCTCAGTGAAACCCCAAAAATAAAAAAAAAAAGGAAAAAGAAAACCCCAAAGACGCCACCAAAGAACTCCTGTAATAAACAAATAAATTCAACAAAGTTTCAGGTTACAAAATCAATGTATACAAATCAGTGGCATTTCTATGCATCAGTAAAAGCCAAGCTAAAAATAAAATACCTGGGAATACGTACACAACCAAAGAGATGAAAGATCTCTACAAAGAGAACTTTCTGAACAGTGAGGAAAGAATTCACAAATGACATTCAAAAATGGGGAAAACATGCTCATGAATTCAAGGAACCAACTTTGCTAAAATGTTCATATAATCCAAAGTGATTTCAGAGTCAAAGCAATCCCCATCGAAATACCAACATCATATTTCACAGATCTAGGAAAAATAATTCTATGTTTCATTTGGAACCACACAAAGCCTGAATAGCCAAAACAATCTTAAGAAAAGCAAACACATTTGGAGGCATAATATTATCAGACTTCAAACTATAACACAATGCTATAGTAACTAAAACAACATGGTGCTGAAACAAAAATAGAGATATAAACATGGCAACAGAATAGAGAACCCAGACACCAAACAATCCACATACACCCTACTAAACTTTCACAAAGAAGACAAGGATATACCAAGGATATACACTAAAGAAAAGAATGCTTATTCAATAAAGGGTGCTGGGAAAAGTGACTAGCCACATGCAGAACAATGTAACAACATCCATAACTCTCAACACTCTCAAACTTAATTCAGGATGGATAAAAGACTGAAAATTAAGGAATAAAATCCTAATAATTCTAGAAGAAAAGTGGTAAAAACTCTTCTAATATTAGGCTAAGCCAAAACAAAATTAGTTTTAAAAACCCCAATGACAATCGCAGCATCAATAAAAATAAATAAATAGGACTGATTGAATTAAAAAGCTTCAGCACAGCTAAAGATACACTCAACAAATCAAACAGACAACTTACAGAAGAGGAGAAAAATATTCATGAGCTATACATTCAATAAAGGGCTAATAACCAGAATCTACAAAGAGCTCAAGCAATCAGCAAGAAAGAAAACAAACATCCCCATTAAAATGTGGGCAAAAGACATGAACAGAAACTTTTCAAGAAAAGACATGCAAATGGCCAACAAACAAATGAAAAAAAGGCTCAATGTCACTAAACATGAGGAAAATGCAAACTAAAACCACGAAATATCACTTTACTCCAGTTAGAAGGGCTTTTATTAAAAAGTCCAGAAACAATAGATGCTGACATAGAAGAACAGAGAAAGAAACCCTTACATATTGTTGGTGGGACTTCAAATTAATACAACCTCTGTGGAAAAGAGTACGGAGATTCCTCAAAGAACTGTAAGTAGATCTACCATTCAAACCAATAATCCCACTACTGACAATTCGCCCAAAGGAAAAATATCATTTTATCCAAAAGACACTTGTACTTGAATGTCTACTGTAGCGCAATTCATATTTGCAAAGATGTGGAATCAACCCAAGTTCTCATCAATTCACGAGAGGATCAACAACACACGGTATATGTTTACTATGGAATACTACTCAACCATACAAAAAGGATAAATCAATGCCTTTTGCAACAATTTGAACAGAACCGGAGACCATCATCTAAGTTAAGTATCTGAAGAATGAATATGCAAGCTCGTACCTGTACCTTACTTAATACGTCAAATTAGAACTAACTGATGAGCACACATGTGCACAGAGGGAGGTGAAACCCAGTGGGAATCAAGGATGGCGGAGAGGAGAAGGGATGGTCCCAAACTCACCTAAGAAGCACAGTGAACACTATCTAGGTGATGGGCACACTCATGGCCCTGACTAAAGCTTTACAAAAGGGACCCATGCAACCGAAATATTTGTACCTCCATGATATGTTGTAGTAAATAAAAAGAAAGAAATTCAGAACATGAGGAAACACAGTACTGCGTGATGGCTTCATATTTATTGTCTGAAAGTCCAACATGTAGCTCTCTGGGACAGATGAGAAACAAATCAAAGACAGCAACGCAGGAGCGCTGTTCACTTTCCTGTGTTTCTCAGTTTAAAAGAAAAAAAACTGACTAGATATTTGAATAAGAAAAATTAAGAACATAATTTATCCAGTGGTCTAAATCCTAGAGCCACATGAGAGTAAGCTGGGTTATTTTACACAACCCCCAGGCTGCCTGCAGGACTCACCTGTAAGTAAGAGGTTTTGACAGAATGGGCCTGAGGTGGAGTCCAGCATCAGAATTTTTTTCAAAGTCCCCCAAGGAATTCCATGGTGCAGTCAGGGCAAACCACTGAATCAACACCCTCCCTACTACAGCAAAGCCTGTCATGCAGAAAGAAATAGCATTTAAACCCTTTCCAATCAACATTATCCCATTTCTACGGGGGAAAAAAAGAATATGAACATTGTAAGCTGGAAAATATTAATAACAGTTAATACTTACACAGGGCTTATTATGTAGCAAGCACTAATCATTGACCTTTTTATTCCTTACAATAGCTCTGTAAAGTTGGCATTATCCTATGACGTCCGCTTCTGCAAAAATAGTTAGCAGTTATAGAAAGCTTAATAAAGCTACACGTTATTCTGGACGCTGCTATATACATTGCCTCACTCTTCACGAGCTATGTGAAGTAAGCACTGCTATCACAGTGGGCCTTCTCTATCTGTGGATGTGAAACCCGCAGATACAGAGGGTCAACTGTACTCCCCCATGTTATAGGAAGGACTGGAGCATCCTCGTATCTTGGTATCCAAGAGTGTCCTGGAAACAACTCTGCTCAGAAATAGAGGGCTAACTCTATACTCATTCTACACATGAAAAACCAAAGACAGAGAGGTTTAAACAGCTTGTCTAAGGCCATACAGTTAGAGAGTGGTAAACTGGGATTTGAGCTTAGGTTAGTCTATCCCTACTCTATGGAGGGTGATAAAGTGACACTATCTCAAAAAAAAAAAAAAAAGACATAGTGGTTTGTGATATGTAATAGGCACAAAACATATCAATACACAACAAAATTGCTAAAAATGTATTTTTCTCCTCTTCAAAGGAGAGTAATATATGTAAGAGCAGAAACTAACTTGGAAAAAAAAAAAAGGAGAATAATTTTATCCCAACTTGGAGAGACATAGCACTGTTGAACCCAACTGGTGATTTCACGACTGAGAATGAAGAAAGTAGTTTAGAAGGATGTCAGAGCTGAGAGACCCAACTCTATATCAGATTTGAAAGCAGGAGATGGGTTAGAAGCCTGGGTGCTGCTCGCTGTTCACAGAAAGTGCTCCGTAAATATACCTGAGCAAACGAGACCAGTTAGCTACGGAAGATGTGAAATGACCGAATTGTAAGGCAGAATATTTTCAATTTAACATTATGTTTTTCATATTTCATGAGATATTCGCATACATTAAGTAATCTTATTTCATATCAAATTTATTTCTACAGAATAAGATGTTAGATCGTTAAAATAGACTATCGGTTGTGAGGAATGAAGAACACAGCTTTCAAAATTACAAACGGTGAGTCAATATTTTGAAATCTCAGAAAATGAAGAAATGCATTTTATTCGTGTTAGTTTGAAATAGCGCCTGCTGAATATTTTTAAAACTATATCATTTTGACTCAGTTAATTTAGAAACGTGTAACATACTTTCTTTTCTATAAATAACAAACACTTTTCCAAACGGAGCAACTTTAAATGCATAAAAGGACTCAAACTGATTTGTATGTGGTTGTGTCTCAACCACTACTGTTGACTGGTTTGGACAACATATAAAGAAAAGACTAAAATTGTTAGGAACCAAAATCCCTTAATTTTTCAATTGGCTTAGGGTCTCCTTTTGTTCAATAATATCAAATAATGACTCATTTAACTTAAGACACTACTTTTTTTCTAATTTTAATGATATTTCTTTAACTGAAATGTCTGCTTAAAAGTTGTACCTTTGGGCAAAAGTAATACGTCATAATAAAAATAAAAGGCAGTGTAATTACACAACAGAATATATTTCTGTGTATTTTGAGCACAAGTTCAGCAGATAAAGAGACTGAAATAAATGTTCCTCAAAACACAGCTTTTTTAGACCAAGATAAAGAAAGTGAAAGTAGGAAACTGCCTTGGATTTGTTTCAGCAAATTAGAATATTTGTCATCAATTAAAAAAGAATATTTAAACTTTTTAAACTAATATGAGTATTTATGTTACTATAGAGCCTACTTCAACTGCCTAGAGACATCTTCAAACCTTAACCTTTTTCATAATTATTGGAAATCACCTTCTTGGAGAGAAGACATTGTCACAATTTAGGTGATGAAGCCACCAGTTTGCGAAGAAAAATGAAGCAGCGAAGCCTTCAAAACATGCAAAAACCATACCATGCTTCTCCATCGTCTTAGAATACAATGAAGAAAACAGCGCGGCAGAAGAAAAAGTGTCACAAAATCAAAGCATGATGATTTCCTGTGACAAGTGGGATGGGGTGGTTAGAGGAGGTGTGAGAAGCTTACTGCTTTCAGTGAAGTTAAAAACTAAATGTGACTCAATCAGAAAAAGAAAAGACTTTTGAAAGACTGAATAGTAGATCAAAAGCCCAGTCTTCTGCTTTTCCACATACATTAACCTATGTACTTTTGGGTCAGAAACCATAAGCACGACAAAGCAAAGTTAGCATTAGAAATGAGGGACGCTCATAAGGAATAGGAATTAGCTGAGAAGGAGGTGCAGCAGCCTCATAAAAATGACACACATCTTCATCTTAATCAATATGTTAGGAAGACCTTACATATCACTTAATTTCTCTGGCATTATTTACGGGCCCAGGGAAACACTGGCAGAATGTATCCTTTTGCAAAGTAATGGAATTTTCTAGGGTGTTTATAGCCTTTAAGAGGCTAATCTGGAACATATGCCCTTCTAGTACCAAACTAACTCTTTGAGGAGCATAAGAAAAATCTGTTTGGTTAGATAAAGCGGACTTTTAAATACACAGAGAAATAGTTTTACCAACGTCATAGTCTAATTTCTTTGAAACGACACATAATTGAATGAAATAAAGATATCTATTCTTTGGTTCTATTTTACTGCAAGCAATAAAATGATAAATACAAACTGTTCTTAGAATGACACTTAGATGAAGTGCACAACTCTCTCACAGGGAGAACAATCAGCAGAATTAAAATTATTTTAATGCTTGAACAGAACTGATTTTGCTAAAAACAAAAGCAGAAAACAAAACTCCCAATTTTTCTAATACACAAACTGAATATGAATGTATGAATAATGTTTACAAGTGAAGACTATCTTGTTGTTTACTAAAAACATAACTATAATAAAGTGTAACTATATACGCTTTTAATACACACTTGTAATAGTCAAATTTTTAAAATATTAATTCTTCTGTAATATTAATTCTTCTCACTGGAAAATTGCTTCATTTTCTAGAGTCTATTACCTTTAAATTTGCAACATATGGATAACCTGATTCAAAAGATCAAAACTTTTATGCCTACCCGGGCCAGAGAGTTAAAATATATGTACAAGGAGAGCCTGGTATACAACAGGACATAAAGAGAACTCAAGATTGTCTGCCTCTGCTAAAGGCATCAAAAAACAAAAACAAAAAAACCTTAAAATACCGTAATGTGCCAAATAATGTTTAAGAGCCATATGCAGCCTCCCAAGCTGCCAGATTGCAGCTCGAGAAAAACAGTAGCCAAGTTAGAGCTCATCCAAAAATGTGATCTTTGCCAACAGGAGATGCCAATAAATTCAAACACAGGATGAAAAGAATGATTTTTTTCATAAACATATTTCATTCAGTTAGTAATCGCTACTTATAAAGTCCGAGGTATAAAGGAATATAACAGCAGCCCATGAAGTCTGTTGATTATTAACATCTGCTTAAAAATTAGATGCCTCAACCCTAGGTGGGAAAGGGAGACTCTCTATTCAGCCTCTCCAACGACCTCAGGCACACACAGAACCAGTCTGTCTGAGGCTGACCGGCCACGAAAGGCCTCTTTATTCAGAAGAGGTCAGGCCATTTGGGGGCCCTCACCGTGATTTACTGTATTCTGGGTACACATCCTGGGATCTTCTGGGATGTCAGGGTTGGCCAGTGTGAGCACATTAATTTACTGGAGGAACGCGATGAAAAGCAGTTGCTATCGAAATACATTTGTAATTTATTTTATTATCAGTAAAGACAGAACGTTTTAAAAAAGAAAGTGAGTGGAGAAGACAGAGAAGAAACAAGAGCAAAAAAACCAACAAACACGACATATTTTCCCAGACCGCCTGGACCTTACTGGCAGGAAGGACTGAAGCTGCACATTAAGACCTCAAAGCTCTGAGGTCTATGGGGAGTCAGCTGCCTGGAACGACAAGCCCCTGGGTGTTCTGTGAGTTGACTGCAGAATGGGAGACTGCTCACTTCCTATCCTACTGAAGATTCCAGAGAAACTCAGAAAAAGGAACCATTGTTCTGGCAACTAATCCATACATCCATACAGCAAGTTTTGTGTTTATGTAGTTCTGTTTGGGACTCTTTATGTATATCAAAGAAAAACATGTTAAATAGTATTTTCCACACTATTTCCTTATAATCAGTTACTTAACATGATAAGCATGGATGAAACCAAAGATTTGCATAAGACTCTTTTTAAGCAGGCATCCATGTTTCTCATAGCAAGTTTGACTAATAGTGGATTCCTCATATTTCGAAAATACTGCAAAACATTAGTTTCTTATGACTTGCCAAAAAACCTTAAAGTTGGATTCTCTAACTGAAAATTTATTTTTATTTTGACCCCTTTGATGTAAATGAGTCATCCATTACTAATAATTAAGAAAAATATATGAATACTATTCATATCATATAGTACACGAACTCTTTAGAACAATAGAAACTAGTATCTACTGATAATCTATTACCTGCCAGTAAGGGCTTTATGTGGATCGTGGCACCATTTCATTAAATCTTCCCTGAAATTTATGAGGTAGACAGGAATACAATCTCTATTTTCAATAGAATTAAACAATGGTTAAAGAAGTAACTTGCAAAACACAATGAAGCTAAGAGGAGGTGGCCCAGACTCCAGTTTAATCCCCAACACACCACCTAGGTCTCTCTTTTTCTCTCTCTCTGTCCCTCCCTCTTTTACAACATGTTCTTAATTTTATATACGACACAGAGGAGGCAGTCCACAATTTAGCGGTAAAGAAGAATATAGAAGATTCATGCCTATAAAAATAAGTTATATTCAAGGAAAACTACACATTCTATCCATTTTATTTAACCATTTGCCCAATTCTCTTTCCATAAGATCTGCAAGACTGGGTATCATTTTTAAAAGACAACATTCTAACATGAATGTTTCAAACTCAAAAACCCTCAACTGAGTTGATGATGCTGCTGCAATGGTATTTTCAACTCTGAGAGAAGAGTGGTTAGGAGGAAAAAACAAACAAAATCTGGAAATTTGTGACAGGTACAGATAAAGGACATTTTAAAATTTAAGAAAATTCTGTTGTAGATGGTTCTCTTAAAAGACATATGGAAACAATATTAGTTATCAATTTACATGACCAGGTGTGAAATCTCACCTTTACTGAGGATGCTAACTCAGAAAGAGTCTTTCTATGCCATATGAACAGTACCATATATGCCTATGGACACCATTTCAACTAGCATAGAATCTGGACTAGAACTCAGTGCGTGGGATTTGTGTATGTCCCCTAATTTGCCTGTGCCCAAATGATCTATTCAGGTGTCCCAAGAAACACAGAACACTCCCTACTATTAAAATTCTTTGACAAAATATTCTTCATATATTTATCTTTAGTAATTTTATTAACAAATGCTGTTTAATATGTCAAATGTACACAGCCCTATTATGAAGCTAATTTATAGATCTCAAATGAAAGCTACAACCTAATTCTAGCCTAAGAATATGGGGAGGAGAGAAGGGCAGATGGGTGGTAGGAGGGTGACTGGAAAGATCACCTATATGGTCTAACAAGGGTACAAGTGATCTTTTCTAGAATTAGAGTATAAATGTTTTAATACAATAAATAAGTAAATGACACAAAGTCTATGTTAACCAGTTTGATGAAAATATTTCAAATTGTATGTGAAGATACTACACTGTACCCCATGTTTGCATTAATGTATACAGCTATCATTTAATAAAAATGTCAAAAAAGCCTCACATACAGAGTGTGGGGCACCTGAGGAATGGGTGTTAATGCTGACATCTACAAGATAAAAAGCACATTCTGCTGCACACGGGACAAAGGCACAGGACCAGGCAGACCAAACTTTGCTGGCAATGATTCAGCCCTACACCTGCAAGACACAGCAGGCCCGGAGGGGCTGTCACAGGCCAGTACACGGAGAGCCCAGGGTGAGCCTTTCCAGATGCAATGTGACCGCATACACATAAACAACTGAAATTGTGCATGTAGTCTTCTAGATCTGATGTGATAGTCAGTTTTGGAGGAGTTTTTCCACTTCAACATTAGTGTTGCCTGAAGGGTATGTACCTTCAGTATGTTGATTCCTAAGGAATCACAGTCTGGCAGGGAGTGGCAAGTCCTATTCCAAGGTGATTGTATTACTAATGCCACAACTACACTTACAGATTTCTGTGTAATCCCTGTCTCTGCTTTCTGCACTTTTCAGCCCCAGATAAGATCACTAAGGACTAAGACATCAGAAATTAATGACAAGCATCTCTGGGTTCTTAATCTCCTCTTGGGTTGCCCCCAACAACATCTCTGATGAAAGAAATCCATACAACAACAGGACAGGCTGCCTAAAGAAAAACTAAACTAAATATAGCAGAAACTATTACGCTGAATTAAAATTAAAAGAGGTGTGTGTATGCTTGTGTGTCTGGGTGTGCATATTTTAAGTGACTACCCATTTTGTAGGTGATTTAAAAAGTCACTTAATAGCCTATTGACGAATTACAAGAATCCAAGAAACAATTTGTGTGAGAAAGCCCTTACTTCTTTACTTCTTGAAACTTCTAAAACGTTAGGCTAAGAGTACCTGCAAAAAAAAAAAAAGACTTTTTACTAGATCCTTTATGAATTTATCCTCTTCCATTTTTTTTCTGAGTTGTTCTTTGAGAAAATAATGGCACCTTGTACTTTTGCATTCATGAGCTGCAAATTCAATGATACACACATGTAGAACATAAAACACACCTGGGGGAGTGGGGGCACATCCATGCTCTTCCTCCAAATCATTTTCTAATTAAACTCAAGGTGAAATGAAAGGCTAGAACTAAGACCACCTGACAAAGTTGTATTAGGATTAACTGGGGCAGTGGTTGCTCTGAACTTACAAACACATCAAAAATCAACCCTTATTGTAGCATTTTCACAATTGTTCTCTCTGCCTGTGCACTCTGTTCTATTTGGCAAACTACAGTAGAACATTTTCATCCTCCCACAGCACAAGTCCCAATCTTATCTTAGTTCCTAGTTGCCTAGTTACAGTGTTCTCAAACTTTGCATTAGAATTACCTAGAGAGTTTATACTCTGGTAGCCAGGGCCCCAGCTCCTGAAAACTAGAGTAGCTACAGGTAGGGTTGGCCATCTATAGTCTAATAAACTTCCCAGGTGACTTAAAGTTGTATTATGACCACAAATTACAGGTCCCCAGGATCTGGTTTTGTTCTACCCAGGTGTATTCTGGCTTCTGATAAACACTTGATAATTTCCTTAGAGCTCCCAGCACAGCACTGTCCGAAAGCTTGTGAAAAATACAGAACTCTAGGATACACACAGACCTACTGAGTCAGAGTCTACATTTAAACAAGACCTCAGCTGACTCGGACCTTAAGTTTGGAAAAGCACTGCCTTAGAACACAAAGCTGCCTGGATTCTCTTTCTATACTGATTGTACCCACTTTCGACCTTGACTCTTAATTACCTGCTATTCTAGTCTAGAATAATCTTTTTTTTTTCCTTCCAAGTTTAGATTATCACCTCCTCTGCTCTGGAAACTTTTTCAAAATAATTCCAGCTCATGTTACACTTTCAGATTGCTGGTAATCCCATAGCAGGTAAGATCCTGTGGTGTTTGTATATAACTTATAAGAGCTTGACCAAAGTTAAAAAAATAAATTAATTCTTCATGCTTGTCACTCTTCTTCCAGTCACAGGGCACTTACATATGTTGTTTCTGTGACATAGAACTCTGCTTCTTCACAATCTTTTTTTAATATAACTTAGTTAATTCTTAGTTTTCCATTTGAGATATTGGCTTGAGGCATAATTCCTCAGGGAACCTTCTCTGACTTCACTTAGTAACACATTCCCCAAAAAAGTTTCTTATAGTACTTCTTTGCCATTTCTCCCAGGTGCTATTATATTGTGCTTAAACAAAGATAAAGGGTAGAATTTCTCCTGATGGCAGATGTCTGTATCAGTTCAACAGTCAGAACACTAGGCCTCGTGCAAAAGAGATATGCCCAACTAAGATCTAGGAATTGAGCCTTAAGGATTTGGGGGAGGGCTTGGAATAGCCTCCCAAAGGAGCAAACGCATGCTTCTTTGAAGAAAGTCATCCTTAATTAAGACCCCCCAATTTTCCATAGATTAAAAGTAAATGAACACATAAAAAAGGATTAAACAAGGAACTAAACTACTGTGAGATAAATTCGTTAGAAATAACAAACTAGAAAATGAAGCATCCAAAGAATTAAGATATTGAATCTATGAGTTGGAAAATAAGTTTAGAAACCCTGAATTATATAACACTTAAGTACATAAAAGATGAAAACATGAAAAGAAAGGAGTAAACTATAAGGCAGCATCAATAGCAATCAGGGATATTTAAAAAATGAACTACATATGATGTTTAGAAATAAAAAGAAGCTGATAAAAAACAAAATATGTGGTTTAAACATTCATTGAGAACGTGCTGAACAGTGAGTTAGTGTGAGAAAAGACTAGATGTGATGAAACTACAGAGGTGTAACACAAAGAGGAAAAGAGAAAAATAGGAAAAGGAAATTAATGCCACAGGTGATGGAATAAAAACCTCTCATGGATACTTCTAACATATGGATAAGGGAAAAAATAAAGAATGGAGGAGGGAGTAAAATTTTAAAAGATAAAACTAAATTTTGGGGCAGCACCTGTGGCTGAAAGGAGTAGAGCAAAGGTCCCATATGCTGGAGGGGGCAGGTTCAAACCGAGCCCTGGCCAAAAACTGCAAAAAAAAAAAATATATATATATATATATAATCCATGAAAGACATATTTACACAAATATAGGAATCAGAATTATGCCATCAGGAATTAAAAAAAAAATTCACACAAATATTTAAATAACCAAAAAGAATGGGCAATCTGAACACCTTAAAAGATAGAAAAGTCACCAACAAAGGAATGAAAGTTGTATGTTCATTAGCAGCTTTAGGAGCAGCAGGTATTATACTAATATTTTCAGAATGCTTAGAGAAGTAACTTCAGCTTAGAAAAACAGACCTTTAAATAATAAGCATAAAATAAAGACCCTTTCATACTGAGAAAGAGAGAGTTGATCACAAACATATCTGCACTAATCAAGCCAACACAATGAATAATGTAAATTAAAGAATTGAGCAATAAAATTAAGAACCGTGTGATATATGTATATATTTATTTACATGTATATATAACATATATATAATTAAGGAATATTTTTCTCAAGAATATATAAAGCATCTAAAAAAACTGACCATATGTTAAGTCATAAGACAAGTGCAGTCAGTCCTTGAGTTCCAGGCATCCAACTTACCTACAGCTTGTACTTACCAGTGAAACCTACTAGAGTAAATAAACATCCAGCCGGCATATGTCTTTTACTTGTGAATTGAGGCCCTTACAGGTAATAGGTAAAAGCCTGTTCCAACTTACTTTACAAATTCAACTTAAGAACAAACCTACCAAAACTATCTCATTTATAACTTGAGGACTGCCTGTATCAACAAACCTAAAAGACTTGGTGTCATACAAATCCCCATATCTGATCATGATGCAATTAAAATAGAAACCGATGCTGGAACTATAACCCACCAAAATCTCATGTATTTGAAAATATAGAAAGACACTTTGAAGTAGTCCATGATAAGGAATTTTAAAATACAGACTTAGAATCTATCAATCTCTTTTTATAGTTTGCAATTCCCTACTGAAAGTTTCAAGTGCAGTGTTACTTTTCGTGAACATTTTAAGTATTGTTAATTAGTCCTCAATTACTATTCTGGACCTGTTTATGATACTTCCCCTGACTGGAGTCCCTAAGTCTGTTTCTGTTATGTGTTACTTCCCTTTCTCAATGAGCCTTGTTTCCTTCTTGCCCTGGTAGTTTTTTTTTTTTTTTTTTTTTTTGAATGATAGACATTTATTGAAATATTTATTGGAACATTTTGAAGCCTACAAAAGTAATTCCTACATACACAGAGAGGGAAAGGGGAAAGGAGGGAGGGGGAGATAAAAAAAGGAAAGGAAGAAAGACATTCCCTGGAGGTTTGACAGAACCAGACAACCATAATTCAAGCTTAAAGCCAGAGGTCCACTGCCTCACCAGCAAAGGAAGTACTCCAAGGAGGACCATTATTACTGTGTTATGCCCATTAGAGAGAATGGGGCTCATGGGTCTTTGCTCGAGGAGGGGTAGTTTCAAAGAGTTCCCACTCTTGGTAGGGTCTGAGTTTTGATTTCTGCCCTCTTCCCTGTGAGGTTATGAAAAGTTCAACCCAGATTTCTGCCTTCTTAGGTTCAGAAAATTGTGCTCTAGGCAAAAGGAACTTTGATTAACTATGGGTTAATCAAAACACATTTATGGGTTTTGTCCTCTCCAAAAATTGCGCAGACAGTGTTTTTTTGTCCTTTCCTATCTTTTGAAATCTTTGATGGTGGTACTCAGCAAGGGGTTTATGTGAATCTATTCTACTGTTTAATTCTCTTGGTGTAGGGGGTGCTATTAAATGTTCCCTTTACATGGGATACTTCCACCTTCCCCATCATTCCCAGGGCTATATAGTGCACACAGGTGTAACCTGGAAGAATTTCATATTAGCTACAAGGTTAATCTCTCTTGTTTTCTGCCCTGGGGCTTCTTTACTGCAAGCACCCAAGAGGGAATCCACTCAGAGTGGGCAAGCCCAAAGTGGAAGGGAGTTAACTCCTCATGGGGTGATACTTGACCAATGGAGAGATGGAAGCCAGTGATTGAATGCTCCCCTTTTGTTTCTGAGATGGACTATTCCACACAGCTCCCTAAACTTTTTCAGGGGTATTGCTGAACTGCAGTGAGGGGAAAGAAGCAGAGAGAAAAAAGGGAAAAATAGGAAGGTTCCCTGATACCAATGCAAATTTCCCAAAAGATTCGTTCCAAGCAGTCATGTCTAAAATTTCACTTCAAATTGTTTGTGTTTCCTGAATTATCTCCTTAAACTTATATTAACACTCTGTAAGCTACCGTAAAAGTGTGCAAATCCTGGGTCCCTGTGGTCCAAAATGGGAATGTCCTAAGATGACTCAATACCGATGTTGAAGGGGTTTCCAGTGACAGAGACCATGAGAATATGTGCTCCTTTTCCCTAGGAGATAGGAGACATGATCACAGGATCTCTTCTAGGCAAGAGGGGGAGTTGGGTCTAAAACGTGGGTTCCTCAGGCTGTCATTAAAGGTCACTCCTTTAGTGTATCTGAGCACTCAGCCTGGTGCTGGCAATAGAGGGTGATTGCTGGTTACCTGACATCACATCTAATGTTCACCATCATGAAATTCCTTCCTTCTACAAATATTAATTGAGCGCATTCTGTACATAAATAACACCCTTGTTATAGATACTGAACATATGGCTGTGAATAGAGCAGATAACAATCTTTATATTTGCAGAGCTTCCAACTTAGTGGAAGAGACATAGATAAGAAAATAATGTGAAATTAATAGTATGTTTGAAACAAGAAAGGTGGGTGATAAGAGGGCAACTTGCCATTGTTTAAATAGATACATATCCCAGAATCAAGAAACAGAGTGAAATATTTTACCTTTTAAAGCCCAAAGGGGTGGTTATGTTGGGCTAAAGAAGCAAGAATATTAGTATATAAATTCCTCTTATTTAAATTCTTTTCCAGATAGCCATAGATACTGAAAGGGTTCTCCTTTTTGAAAAAGTTACTCCATCTCAGAGTGCTTGTCTTCCTCAGCGATTTGACCTAGGCAGATTTTAGAAAGTTTAGAAGCAGATTGAGGAATCTTCCCACCCCTTCCAGAAAAGGAAACATATGGAGAATCAAGGCTCAAAAGATACCAGAGGTATCATTAGGACTTACAGGTCAAAAGAGGCCAAGGGAAAATAGAACATTTTGGAATCACTAGGCAGGCCCTTACATGTGTTCATTACAAAATCTAATTGCACCAGGATGGAAAGAGTTTGAACACTTCCCAAACCCAGAAGGCATTAGGAAGGAATATTTGACACATTGACCCATTCAAAAAAGGACAAGGCAGAGTCAGGACTGAAATTTATCTCTGTGCTTACTGTGAGTAAAAGACCTTTTCCATTAATGGAAGGAGTTCTTGCTAAAATTACCAAAAGGACATGCTGTCCAAAACTTGTACCTCCTTTCACAAGGAGAAATCCAGCCTCCTTGACCATCCAATTGAAATGGTGAAGGGACTGGATGTAGGGACATCTCCATAGTTTCTTTCCTTCTATTTGGAAAACCAACTGGGAACACTGCTCTGCTGTCCTTTTACCTGGAATACAAACTAAGGCTGTTCCTGATATACAGAAAAATATAACTAAAGCAGTTTTCAAATTGAACTCAACAACTTAGCCTGCTAATAATTACCTGTAATGCCTACTACACTGTGTCCTCATATTGCTTCTGGCAATCTCCATATCACCTTCTAATGGTTGCATGCTTTCCAGACACATCAAACAGAAAACTTTATCCTAGATTATTACAATATAATATGACAAGTTTAATTAGAAACTTATTTTCGGAAGTAGTCCCATTGGAGAGGATGTTTTTAATAAAACAACAAAAACAAAAAAGCAGGCACTCTCTTCCCTTCCCTGACATCAGGATGTTCTCAGATAAACAGAAATGCATACCCTATATTTGAAAACAAGCAGAAGGAGATTTTGCTTGGAGTTTTGTTCATGCTAGGGTGAGGCTGCAGCCCTCCTATCCTTACTGATTCTCATTTTAATTTTGAAATGCCAGTGGGAACTGTGGTTGTTGATAGGGAGGATATTTGAATTTTTTTAAAGACACTCAGAAATTGTGAGAGGTTTCCCTAGTCAGGAAGCATTGGGTAACTTTGGCTCTTTATAATACTCTTATTTCAAGATAAAATAGGGAGAGGATCTGAAAAGTATGTTTAAAGAATTATTCAGGCTACATGGAGCCAACTATTGGAGATAGGGCTAATGTTGGAGGGAAAAAGATGTCATCACCATATCCAAGTTTCGAATGATAGCTCTTCAAGTCCCAGAGGTCTTCTGTGTTTTCCAAGGAAAAAGAATGGCCCCCAAAGATGGTTGTAATTACCAAATACTTCACTGCACAGGAAGATCTAAACCTGGACACATAGCAATATTGATCAAGACTGGCCTGGGGAGACCAAGGCAAGACTTTCTCTTACAATTTGATTTGTGAGATTTAAGACTCTTCAGCGGGCACACCCTGCCATGCTACTGTTAAAGATTCACCTGGTTTAAAAGCTTTTTTTTTTTTTTTTTTTTTTTTTATAAATGGAGGTCTGGGTGGAGATAATTAAGCCTCTAAGTCAAGTTCAGTGCTTTCCTGTAATGACTCAACTTTCTGCTCTCCTAACCTAATCCTAGCTGAACACACCAGCTCTTTGTAAGCACTGGAATTTTGATCAGTAGTAGGGGTGGGGACCAAAGCTAGAAGAAAAATGCATGAAAGTTGGAAGAACAACATCAGTCATTTCATGTTTTGCCTACGGCCTGCTCCATTTCTTGTGTAAATTCCCAGAATCTTCTAAAGCAGTGATTTTCAACCAGTGTGCTACAGCATACTGATGTGCCACAAGAGGATCTTAGGGGCACCAAAAACATTTTTTAATTAAATCATAGCTGTGTACATTAATGCAATCATGGGGTAGAATGTGTTGGTTTTACATACAATTTGAAATGCTTTCATCAAACTGGTTAACATAGCTTTCATGGCATTTTCTTAGTTATTGTGTTAAGACATTTATATTCTACACCTAGTAAACTTCACATGTGCCCTTATAAGATCATTGATTACATTATTTTTGAGAAGAGTTCAAAGCATAGTAAATTCATTCTTCTATTTTACTCTTTTTTTTTTTGATCAACATAATTTAAGTTGGAAGTTTAACTATAGGTTCAAGTGTGCTGGGTGATAAAAAACATTGAAAAACTCCGTTCTAAAGGAGACTTGAATTGCATTGAAGAAAACAAAACAAAACAAAACAACACAGAAAAAACACTCCATCCAATGAAACTTTGCTTTAGAATGCTGATAAAAATGTGTGTGTTCTTTTAGGGTCCTGATGGGGCAAATTAACAATCTTCATAGCATCTGTGCTTTCCTTAGTAGGGAATGGGCTTCTTTTGGCTCACTTATACACATTTCAATCTCGCTTTATAGAATGACACATGGCAGCAGTTACGTGTTAGGGGTCTTCTTGTTGAGATGCTTCCTCTACACTGACCTTCCCTAGAAGCTCTTGGCTTCCCGTGGGCATGACAATGACAAAACTTTCTCTGGATGATTCTGTGGAGTGAAGCCTTCAAGACAAACAGCATCAGAGCACACAGGCTGCTGAACGCAGTGGGCAGTGCCCTGATTCTCGGCTATAAAGAAGGCTGCTTGAAGTGAGCGACTTTGGGCAAAATGAAGATAGACAATCTTAGGTTCTCCAGTGCTGAGAACCAGTGAGGAGGATTAAGTAAAGCCAAAGAGAAAGGAAAAAATGCAGGGGATTGTTGCATCTCAGAAATAAATAGGAAGTAAACTGACGCTGAATCACCCTGGTGTCTCTAGTATTCAGAGGTACAGGGGCTAGTTCAAACAAAGAATTTATGGTGTTTTCCCCCCTTTTACTTTTGTTTGGCTGGTAGAGTCTTTCCTTTAATTTATCAATGGAAACAGAATGGAACTTATTGTCTGGAAAGTGAAGGTAAGAACAGGAATGAATTCCTAAAGATTAATAATTAGCTTAAGAAAGTACATTCTCTCTTCCTCCTTCCCGTCCTTCTTTCCTTTCTTTATTCTTACTCTGTTTTTTGGTTAGGAAAAAAATATGCATATTGAAGAGAAATAGATCACTTTCCAGAAATGCCAACATAGTTTGGGAACCTGGGTGCTGCCATCCTTTCAAATGCCCCCTAAGGAGTCTGCATCTACAAGGTCCTGTGGGGATGTATTCCCATCAGTAATAACCTTTGTTACATGGACAAACCCTTGGACTGAATTCTCTATTAAAATTAAATAAAGATTTGCACTGAAACATGCACATGGGGAATGAAGAATGTGTTTCCTATTAAGGCATCTTGATGAGAGCCTAGGAAAAAAGCCTATTGTTTTTGTTCATTGGAGCTGCCGCAGAGTGTTGGGGGATTGCAATAGCAACCCAGTCCAATTCAGGGAGAACAGACTCATTAAAAGCGTCTTCATTTTCTTTGTCCTAAAAAGCTGATCATAAAGATAAGCAAAAATGCCAGAGTTCGGCTGGAAAAACATTTGGAAATTGTGCTGACATCATCACAATAAGGGTACTTATGCCTTTTCCCTAGCATCAAGGCTAAGACCAAAATAAAACAACATTAGAGTCATCAGCCTGGTCAAAAGTGGCAGAAGACCAGAGTGACACAGTGTGCCAACTTCATGAGTGTATGTGTACAGCTACCGAGATGCTGCCTTGTGATCTGCATATTAGCACAGATTAGAGATAGAGGCACTCCACGCACCAAGGATGAACCAAGTCTCACCTTAGTACATTTTGCGGAACCTCCTTACTTCCCTGTACTGTTTTCAGTGAGCCTTACTTTCCTTTCCTTGACCCTTCTTTTTTTACTCTTGTCTTTTTTCTCTTCCTCCTTCTCTCTCTCTCTCTTTTTCTTTCTGTCTCTGTGTCCCTATATAATATTTCTTAGGTTGGAATTAAGAATGTTATCTCTAAAATGAGGACTGTAGCCTCTATCTGAATGACCCTCAAGTTTCTGGTTTCACTATAAACTAATATCTGTATTTTCTTTCTGAGTCACAGAACCAGCTCTGGCTTTAGAAATCCCTCAAGCAGCTCAACATTTTTTGTTTAGTTTTCCATAAACTGTTTTGCTTTTGTTTATTCTCTGTAAAGGTACCTAGTGGGGAGGCAATGTTTTGTCTGATTTCTAAGGGAACAATGAAACCTCCAAAGGAAAGGCGGGGGGGAAAGTCTTCATTAGAAGTAATTTGGCTCAAAAAAGAGAAAGAAAAATACTCTCCCTTCTTGAAATCTGAGGACCCAGTGGGGTGGCCACCTCTTACCAAGAAAGCAATCTGTTTCTATGATAGGCAAGTGTATGCATCACAATGCAGAATGGATCTTTTGGTGTCCTTATGTCGGGTAAATTTATGTGTTTTGAGGAAGTGAGAGGAAATGACATAGCTGGGAGAAGCCCACAGAGGAGCTGCTATCAGCAGGCAATGCTCCTTGCCATCATCATGGAATACTGGAATGTTGATTGCACCAAAAGGGACTTCAGTCATAGTATCCATTGAAGCATGGGCCTTCGCTGAGCCAACAAGTTGATCTTGTGTTGGTCAGAAGAGGGTGGGATTACAGACTTTAGAGCTGAAGGTGAAGCCCTAGCCAGAAAAGGACTGTGCTTCCAGGAATAAGGTCATGTTGCTTGTGCCTGCATCCAGGAGGCTGCTTTAGAGATTCAGGTCATGCACATGCCAAATGACAAAGTTTAGGGAGACCTAAGGAGCAGGAATATAAAAGCCACACCACCAACAACATGAGGGGATATTTGTACTGTAGGCCACAGCATTATTCTAGGGTTAGAATGAATTATATCAATGCTTTGTTGGAAAACTGCAGCTAAAAGCAATGCTCATGATTACTGAAGCAGTGCTATGGCTATCTCTTCCAAATTTTATTACAGACGATTGCAAATCAACTTATGTTTCCTAAGGGAACAAAGCCTTTAGAAGGTCATGTAACAGGGCTATTAAGAAAAGGAGAAAAAAAAAAAAAGAACAGAATTTTGCACTGTTACAATGCCAATTCTCCAAACTCAAAGATCTTCAATTGTTTCACAAATCCTTATAATCACCCCATGAGATTTTACACAATACTTCAAAGAAAATACTTTTTATTCAGCCTTATTTTTATTTTTTTATGTTTAGAAAAGAGAGTTCTGTTCTCAACTATTGTGTGCATGCAAGGTCCTGATCCCAAACCCAGATATCAACACACTGGACTTAATTGGACCTGCATAGAAAGTAAATTCCCCATCTCTGGGTATTGCATGGGTATCAATTTAATTCTATTCCTAAACTCCAACATTGTGAATTGTTAGAAGACATCTCTAAGTAGTATGACTTGCTGGATTTATACAGGATGCACAAGCAAAATTTCTTGAATGGTGTTCAGATTAAATTTGGCTATTTCAATTATTGAATCTAAAGTGTGTAATCAACTCTTAATGTCCCATGTTTGAGCCAAAGGACTAAATATTTGCTCCAGATAAGACTATCCCAAATGTAGCAAATCTAGCATTTTGAGCTGTTGTCTACATAAAGATAGATAACGGAAAAATGCAGTCAGGCAAGCCATTGCCATTTTTGTGATAAAAACCTCACTCTTTCCCCCATAAACTACTGGCATTAGTGAAAACAGCCAGACTGATTATATGGGTCTAAATTGGTTAGGCTGAAACACGTTTTTATCCCATATATCTAAAAGGGTGGAATTTTGGACAACAAAGATCCTATTGAATCTCACAAAATAAATAATAAATAACCTCTTCCCTTCTTCCCTCTCTTTCCCACCCTCTAGTCATTCTATCTACCTGCCACTCACAAACCGTACATACCTACCCATTTTTGGTTTTGCTTATCTATATATCACCAAGTTCCAAGCAGACCTTGATAAGACTTCCAAAAGTACTCACAAAAAGATAATAAGTATATCAGAAATCCTGGTGAAGAAGAATTAAGGGTTTCTGTCTCTATAAATTTATTTTCAGCTGGGTGTTTTATATAAATTATATCTTTCAGGCAGCTGTAACAAACTATTATACGCTGGGTAGCTTATAAACAACAGAAATGTCTTTCTCATAGTTCTGGGGGCTGGAAGGTCAAGGTCAAGGTGCTTGCAGATTCAGTGTCTGGAGAGGGCAGGCTTGTTTTCTGGTTCACAGCTGGCACCTTCTCACTGAGTCATCACATGGTGGAAGGGGTGAGGGGTCTCTCATGAATCCCTTTTGCAAGGGCGGTAATCCCATTCATGATAGCTCTGCCCTTGTGATCTAATCACCTTCTCACACCCCTGTCTCCTAACACCATCATAGTGGTGACAGGGTTTCAACACATGCGTTTTCAGGGGACACAACTTCTAGATCATAGTAAATAGAATCATTCAATTTTATATCTGGCTTCTTTCACTTAGCAGGCTATCTTAGAGGCTTACTCATGTTGTAGTCTATAACAGTAATTTGTTCTTATTTATTGCCTAAATTCCATTGTATGGGTAGATTACATATCCCTCCGTTGATAGATATTTGAATTTTTTCCAGTTTGGCGGCATTATGAAGTGTTGCATATATTTTACACATTATCAGCTAGTCCTTGGTCTATCATGTTTTATATTCATCTGTTCTTGATTCTTATGTTGCCTCATGTTCACTTTTAATATATTTGCCTTAAAACTTTTAATATATTTTTATGAATGTTGTTCTTATTCTCTCTCTCAGAGGACATAAGTATACTTTTAAAATTCATGTTGTGAACACTTTACCATTTTTATTTTCTCAAGAATCGTATCATCTCCTACTTCCTTGCTGTTAATCATTTTCTTTTGTTAGATTTGTTCTTTGTTTTGAGATGTTCTCCTGTAGGTTTATCTTAAAGGTCATTATTTATTTCCCTCCTTTTTTTCTTGCTCATTTCTCCCAGGTGGTATTGCAGTTGCCTCCACCTGGATCCCCACAGTCAGTGTAGAAGCAGAACTTATCCTGGGTCTTAGGACTCCCACTCCATAGTGATGACAGGAGTCCAAGTTCAGTCACTGAGCCAGTCTTAGGCTTCCACAGGTTCTAGCCATGTTTGCTATGTGTCACTTGTCAACCACTCAATTTACACGGTCATCATTTCAGGCAAGAACTTTGCCTTTTTTCTATCTCCCCTCATGAGCAGTGAAATCCCACTCAGTCCTTCAAGTTGTATGAGCTCCAGTTGGAGAACCTGTGGTAGTGGGCATGTATGCAGTGCCTTTGGTCAACCCATAGAAACTCAACTATTTGATGGCTTTAAATGCTTCTGGTGTCGTGGACTGGCAGTGGGATTCACCTACTTTATTTAGCACTGGGGGTTTTAGTTTTAGTTTGATCCAATTAGACTTTTAACTTATTTTAGAACATGATTTTTTTAAAGTTATTACAGTATAATATACATATGAAAGAAGCACATGTACCACAATTGAACAACTGGTTGACTTTTTGTAAACGGAGTGCACCTTCTCCAAAATCAAACAGGGCACCCAGAAGCTTCCTGCCCCAATCCCTTCTTGCATTCCTTCTCCACCTATGGTGATCACCAATGCAGATTTCTAACCCCATAGGTGTTATTTGGTTCCTATTTAGGTCTATTACAAATAGTGCTACTATACACATATAGTAGGACAGGTCTATTAATTTCTCTTGGGTACATTCCCAGAAGTGGAGTTTTAGGGTTATAAGGAAGCCATGTGTTTACCTGTAATAGAACTGCTAAATATTTTCCAATGTGATTGTATCAAATTATAATTCCACCAGCAATGGCCCCACATGCTTGCCGACTTTCAGTATTGTCAGTCTTTTTCCTTGTAACATGGTTATTCTTTAATAGAAATATACATAAATATATATACATACATATATATGCACATATGTGTGTATATATGCCCATATATGTATATATGCATATAAATACATATGTATACATATACATAAATATATGTACACAAATATGTGTGTGCATATATACACACAATGCATATATGCATATATGGTAACTTTTTGTTTTTAAACAAGAAGGGAGGTGGGGGTTCTCAGCACAACTCCCAGCTCTATCTATCTAGATCTAATCTGATAGGTTAGATCACTGAAGGTTTATAGTTTGAAGAAGCCCAACGAGCAACACAACCTCTTCCTCTCTGTTTATCTCCTTCCTCTGAACCCCTAAGGATGTTACTAGACCAGTCCTACAGGTCGGTTTTATTCTTCAAGACAGAAGTGAAGAATCAGGTGGGAAGAAAGTCATGTTTCAACTCTGTTGCCTTTTCTTCTAGCCTTATTTTGACATGCCCCAAATTTGGTTATTCTATTCTTCTCTCAGGAAGATGGTACATTGAAAATAACAGACAGGGTGAAGGAAATTTACCTCACTCAGAGGAATCCCTGCTGGTTTCTTGAACTCTTTCATAAGTATTTTGTTTTCTTCATTCTACTGAAGGTCTTGGCAGAGAAGGAATTATGTCTCAGTTTCAGATTTTAAGATTTCTCTATAGATTTTTGAGACATACACTTTTACAGAATTGTCAGTTAATCTCAAAAATATCTTTTTGGCCTGCTTTAAGTGATCAAATAATGGTAGAAGTCTTCCTGTGATATTCTTACAATTGTAAGCACTCATAGTAGCAATACATCAGGTGCTATCATCCATCTACAGCTTAGTAAGAACAAATTTGCCTGATCATCTTTATGTAAGCTACGTGGTAGATTAACCTTGAAGAAGGAAAAATGATCTACTCCTTTGTAATATGTCATTATACCTCTTTATACTACAAAGTGTCTTCTATCATCCCTTTGAATTTGGATGTCATTGTGACTTGCTTTAACCAATGAAATAAAGATAAGAAGTAGTTCTTTGCCCTCAAGAGTTTTAGGGGTATCTGCTTGCTCTCTCTGAAGTCTGTCATCATTAAGTATAAGCTCACTCAGGCTACCTGGAGGATAGAGACTAAACTGAGGAAGAACAAAATGCCCCAGCTGACATCTGACTGGCCCAAACACAGGGGAAGACAGTGTACATCAGCAAAGCTGTGCCCACCTCCCACCTGACCACAGGTAAATAAGTCAGGTCAGTCAAAACAAGAAGATATCACCAGATGACTCCTAGATCCTGGAGAAAAACTGAAGGTTTATCATTTGAAGCCACTGCATTTAGGGATCATTTTGTTATCTGCTAGGAGCTAACTAATACAGACAGATGGAAGCAGGCCAACTGACAGGAGGGCATGCACCTGTGGGAAAAGCAGTCTATAACAAACTTTCCTCGTACCACTCTTCCTTTTCTCAAAGCTAGCTGTTACTTTTCTCTTTCTTCCACAGATAAATGCAATTTATTGATTTTACTTCTTCAGAGGGAAATCCATCTTACCATATTAATACTCTATAGCTAAAAAAAATAGCAAATATAAATGTTTTCCATGATTCAATATTAATCCAGATTCACGTTTAGATCCAAATTTTGGCCTTTCCCAGTTGCTAATTCAGGGGAAGTCACTTAACCTTTCTAAACCTTTTTTCTTCTCAGGTAAATGAAGATAACGACATTAAACTTTCTAGGCCAGTATAGACAAAACAGAAGAGTAGCCAAGAATCTAACCTCATGAGGAGATGTGTCAGTCTCAGTTTTACAATGAATCAATTCTGTGACCTTGGCCAAGCATTTCAGCTTTTCAGGACCTACACTTTTCTGAGCTGTACCTTGATCATAATAATAATCCCTATCTCACAATATTAATTTGAAACTAAATAAGATAAAGCATATAAAATATGAAGTTTGTTTTGATGGATATCACCCTTCAGTTTATTGCTCATGTGATAGCATATTTCTATTTTCAAATCTTGGACTATGAAATCCCCTGGAGCTCCACCCCACCCCCGAAACTGTAGGTCCATCTCTCGTGACACTGTCCATTGTTGCTTGTTTTCCTTTAAAAAAAAAAAAAACACTTTAGACACAAAACCAGTCCTGCATGCATAAATCATCTGTGGCAGCTGCTTTCATGCATTTTCTAAAGAAGGAAAAGCCAGGGGCAGCACCTGTGGCTCAGTGAGTAGGGCACTGGCCCCATATACAGAGGGTGGCAGGTTCAAACCCGACCCCAGCCAAACTGCAACCAAAAAATAGCCAGGCATTGTGGCAGGCACCTGTAGTCCCAGCTACTCAAGAGGCTGAGGCAAAAGAATTGCCTAAGCCGGAGAGCTGGAGGTTGCTGTAAGCTGTGACACCACAGCACTCTACTGAGGGTGACGAAGTGAGACTCTGTCTCTAAAAAAAATAAAAAATAAAAAAAGAAGAAGGAAAAGCCAACATTCTACATTAAGTTGTGTCCTTTATCCAGTGAGGGGTCTCATCACCCCCTCACAGATGGCACAGGGGACCAGGTACCCAGGCAGGACACATAGCTCAGAAGGTCCTAAGTGTCCCTGAGAACACCAGGAACAATCATGAGCAAGCACGTCATAGGACCCCGTTCCCTCTGCTGGGACCATGCCATCTTGACCTGTTGCTATAAGGTCTAACCTACATCTTTTTTTTTTTTTGAGATAGTCTCACTATGACTCCCCCTGTAGAGTGCCACAGCATCACAGCTCACAGCCACCTCAAACTCCTGGGCTCAAGCCATTCTCTTGCCTCAGCCTCCCAAGTAGCTGAGACCACAGGCATCCGCTACAACGCCCAGGTATTTTTTGTTGTAGTTATTCTTGTTTAGCTGTTCTGGGCTGGGTTTGAATCCTCCAGCCTCAGCACATGTGGCTGGCACCATAACCACTGTGCCATGGGCACAGAGCCGATAACTTGCCTTTTTAACAGAAGAACAAAATTGTCCTGCAGTCCTCAGTTCTTAGCCAGCTAAGATTTTAGCAATAAGACTTAAGTTGTGAGTAGTAGAATCTCAACTTCTGAGCCTCAGGGTGGGCCTGGAGAGTGGGTGGCTCTGTGTGTCCCTGACCCTGATCTAAGCCAGCAACACAGTTCAGGATGGGTGGGAAAGTCACCTGAACAAAAAGGGATTTGAGTTATTTTTTTCTAATGAAATATTTAATGATTATTTTTTGCCAATTAGAATTCTTTTGTATATTTTGATAGTGAAATATCACAGGCAGATGATATATACAGCCATACAGACTTTATATTTACTGGCTTTTAAACATTTTTATTCAGACTTAATTTTTTTAATTGCCTAATTTATCTATTTTAGCAATTTACCTAAGTTTTAGTTACTTTATTTTTTGTTAACCATTTTGCATCCTGTAGATTATGTATAGCTTTAATTATTGCTTTTAGACTCAAATTCTACTAAGAGTCTGGGTGCCTGTAGCTCAGTGGCTAGGATGCCAACCACCTTCTCCAGGTCTAGTGGGTTCAAACCTGGCCCCAGCCTGCCAAACAAACAAACAAATAGCCAGGCATTGTGGCAGGTGCCTGCAGGCCCAGCTACTGAGAGGCTGAAGCAAGAGAATTGCTCAAGCCCAAGAGTTTGAAGTTGCTATATGCTGTGACACCAGGGCACCATAAACAGAAATTTTTCAAAAGAAGATAGACAAACGGCTTATAAACATAAGAAAAAAATATTCAACATCACTAATCATCAGGGAAAAACAAATTAGAACTACAATGAAATGCCATCTTACTCCATCAGAATGATCATTATTTAAAAAATGAAAAGTCAATAGATACTGGCATGGATGTAAAGAGAAAGAAGTGCTTATCCACTTTTGGCAGGACTGCAAATTAGTATGACTTCTGTGGAAACAGTATTGCCATTACCCAAAGAACTAAATGTAGACCTACCATTTGATCCAGCAATCCCACTACTGGTGTCTATGCACAAGAAAAGAAGGCATAATTTATGCCTTCACTCACATATTTATCACCTAAATATACACCAATTGATAAGTGAATAAATTAAATGTGATATGTGTAGACACCACAGAATACTACTCAGCCATAAAAAAGAATGAAATCGTGTCTTTTGCAGCAACTTGGATGGACCCTGAAGCCATTATCCTAAGTGAAAAAATCTCAGGAATGGAAAATCCAATGCCACTCTTCTCACTTATAAGTGGGAATTAAACTGTGGGCATGCATGGAATGTTATGCAGGATGGAATAACAGACATGGGAGACTCAAAGGGGGGAGGGTGGAAGAGGGAGAGGTGAGGAATAAAAAATTACCTACTGAGTACAGTGTTCACTGCTTGGGTGTTGGGTACACTAAAGTTCAAACCTTGCTGTTGTACAATATATCCGTTTACCAAATCTGCACTCATATCCACTAAAATTTAAATTTTTTAAAAATGGTTATTTGATACCTGCCATTCCCCAGGCATTGCCTTAATTACAATGACCAATTTCAACAGTCTTTGAAGTCTTTCATAGTCACTCAGACTTACAGTTGGATTAATTAAATTTATTTACTCTTACTATTTTGTTGTTGTTTTGTTTTGTTATCTAGTTTTTGGCCAGGGCTGGGTTTGAACCCACCACCTCTGGCATATTGGGCTGGCGCCCTACTTCTTTGAGCCACAGGTGCCACCCTACTCTTAACATTTTTCAGTGACGTTTTAATCAAACTCCTAAACCTTCAAGTTTGTCCAAGTCCAAAAAAAAAAAAAGATTGAATAATGTCAACACAATGTCAACCAATTAATTAATTCTCTGACAAAACCATCAGAAGATGTTTTTGACTGGCAAATTAGCATTCAAACTCACAAATGAAAGGAAATAGCCTATATCCTAAAATTACTTCTGATTTTCTCCTAGATATCTTGAGAGTTGCATTTAAAAAGTAAGAGATTTTTAAAACCGGAACAAAATTTCTTGCTCAGATAAATTATGTTATCGCTTTGCCAGCCTGAATAGTTTCAAGGGAGGAAGTGGTGACACATGAAGCTCCATCAAAATTGCTTTCAGGGCGATCAGAGAGATAATGTAATAAAAACAGGGATGGACTGTTCAGTTCCTGGATCTACTTGAGCCCAAAGTCACGAACTAGCTAACAAGTGAAATGAAGGCATTTTTAAAAGGCTCATCTTCCAGAGAGCCCCATGGTAATTTTAAGGCAGATTTCCCATTTAGACCTTATGATGTCAATTTATGAAAATTGAATTGAAGTTCTGAATCACTCCATAAATTTTAACGAAAAACAATACACTCCCACTTTAAATATTTATGGTCTCTGCCTCTCTGGGCTTCAGATCTTTAGAAATAAATTTTTGGAAGCATTCAGAAACCTAAAAAAACATAAGCATGCACTTAAACCTTTTTAAATTACTGACTCACCCTGTAGCTAGAGAAGAAAAATCTCAACAAAGCAAATTGAGACTAAGCAAGAAAAAAGTACCTAAAGCAAATTTACAGAGGAACAGAAAAAGCAAGGTGAAAATAGCTTCTGAGAAATAGCTTATAGAGGAGGAGCTAAGTCAGAATAGACTCTTCTGCATGAGGTGAAGGGATATCAGAGCAACACATGCCCCCAAAACTTTGGAAATAAATGTGCAAATGGGAAAAGTGGCTCAGCATAAAGAGTATGGATTCTGAAGTCACAGTGTCCATATTTCAACTCTGCCATTTATTAGCTATGTGACCTCAGGCAAATTACTTAATACTTTAAGTGAAGATTCTCCCAATTGTAAAGTGAATTTCCAATTCTCTACTTAAGGATGTTCTAAAGACAAAATGTGATAATCTATTGCAATTATCTTTTCCATTACCTATGTCTTTTACACTGTAGCCACAAATTTAATTTTCATTTCTCTATTTTTTGTCCCATGTGCTTAAGTATGGGGATATATTATGGTAGATGAGAGTGAAACTAAAATGCATAAATATATTGAAAAATATATATTATACACTCAGAATGCCATAAATATACATAAGTGAAACAGCAATGTTGTGTTCACTAGAACATGAGCATTGGAATTAGATCATTTCCATTTGAATCTTAAATCCACCACTTACTGTGAAATCTTGGGCAAGTTATTTCACAGCTCTGTATCTCAGTTTCCTTACCTAAAAAGAAGAGGGAAATTACATTTTCTATCACATAAAATTGTGGTGAGAACTCTAAAAGATAATAACTTAAATAGTTAGCACAGAAAAGGTTCTCAGTAAATGATATGTATGATTATAGAGACAATGATGCCCTAAGCTCATAATAGTACGTGCATAGCACACAGGTTTCTGTGTGTATTCATGCATATGTCATATTTTGAGGTATCTTTGTAATAAATGCTTCCTCTTAAAAAGGCTCTATTCTATCATTACGATAAAATTTGATATGATCGTTCCTCATGTTTGTTACCAAAGTCAAAATTTGTCTTCATGCTGTATGTTAAGACTGTGACTTTGACAACAGTTAAGAAATTCAGCCCACAGGTATTTGGCTCTGTTTCATTACTTCTCTCCAGGATTAGCCCTTTGATATATCATTTCTGTAGCTGGCTACTGCTTTGTTGTTTTGTGATACACATTACCTAACAAGTGACATAGCTTTATTAACACCTATTCTGTTAAAGAGCTTTGTCTGGCACATACATGTGGAAAGATTTTCTTGTCTTTTGGAAAGATGCCTGGGGAAGAACTTGCCCCACTGCACACCCTGAACCTGAACAAAATGCCCTCAAGCTTTCCTTTAAGAAGATGTTTGAGCTTAAGACTTGGGACATTTGGGTCTAGTCTAAGCCACATCACCATCTAATTCTGATCTCAGGAATTCTGTTAATGAATCCTGGCAGGCTAGAAGAAAACTGATCCAGTTACTGCTTACTCCCAGGCCCCCCCCTGAGAATCATCCCTCCCTTAGACTTTTCTAGACCATTACCACCTGTGTCTCCTGGCTTTGTCACTTCGGTTACACTGGGCCTCCTTTTGTTACCGTAATTCTGCTCTTCAAGTAGGTCCTTGGTCTTGGGAATTTGAGGAGTGAACCCACAGACCACAAATCAGTAGCAAGACAAGATTTTATTTAGAAAGGAATACAGAAGAACTTTAATACAAAAGGACCTTAATTTTTCCCATCAGTAACAGATAAGACAAGATGTGTGTCTACAGCCTTTATCTGGAACAGCAATTGAACCTTTTTTTTTTTTTTTAAAGACAGAGTCACGCTTGGTCACCCTCAGTAGAGTGCCAAGTCGTTTTAGCTCACAGCCACCTCAAACTCTTGGGTTTAAGTGATCCTTTTGTCTCAGCCTCCCAAGTAGCTGGGACAACCAGTGCCTGCCTCAACGGCCAACAGTTTCAGTTCCTACTTAGCTGTCTGCGGATTGGATACTTGCACCTACCGCCAAGCTGGAGAACTCGGCTGGATGCTGAAGCAGCTCCTAAAAGAGGAACACACGTTTGTGAATATTGAGTCCTACTTGAGCTATTGTTTTCCTTCTCCTGGAAAAATGGCACTTTCTAAGGGGGAACTGGATGACCTGAAACCACGGGAAGAGAACTGAACTGAACTGTTTGGGAAAGGGCATGGACAAGAAGAAGGCAACCCAACATCTGAAACCTTTTCTTGATGATTCTTCTCTCCGAGTTGTGGACAAACTATTTGAGGCTGTAGAAGAGGGCCAAAGCTCTACCAGGGGTGCTCAAGCTTTTTAAACAGGGGGCCAGTTCACTGTCCCTCAGACCATTGGAGGGCCAGACTGCAGGCCCGGGATGAGTGGGCTGCTAAGCAGGACAGGCAGCGGCAGCAAAAACACCCAATGGGCCAGATAAATGTCCTAGGAGGGCTGCATTGGCCTGTGGGCCGTAGTTTGAGGATGCCTGTTAGGCATTCCAAGTCTAGTAGTGACAGGAGCAGAAAAAGAGAGCTAAAGGAAGTGTTTGGTGATGACTCTGAGATTTCCAAAGAATCTTCTTCGGGAGTAAAGAAGCGACGAATACCCGATTATGAGGAGGTGGAAGAAGAGCAAGAGGTGATCCCTGGTCCTCCATCAGAGAGCTGGGGCATGTGGACTAAGGCCCAGATCAAACAGATGATGGAAGCAGCAACACAACAAATTGAGGAGAGAAAAAAACAACTGAGCTTCATTAGCCTCCCTATACTTCAGCCAAAGATTCCTTCTTCCTCCCAACCAGAGCGACTTCCAATTGGCAGCACTACTCAGCCCTCCCAGGCTGCCACTTTCATGAGTGATGCCATTGAGAAAGCAAAGAAAGCAGCTGAACTACAGGCTTGAATCCAAGCCCAACTGGCAATGAGGCCAGGACTCATTGGCAATGCCAACATGGTGGGCCTGGCTAATCTCCATGCTATGGGCATTGCTCACTCAAAAGTGGAGTTAAAAGATCAAAGTAAACCTACACCACTGATCCTAGATATGAACAGGGTCACTCTGTAGATGCAACAGGCAAGGGGATTGAGCTGACATATCACATGCCTACTCTTAAGGCCAAAATTCGTGCTGTGAAAAAGGAAGAATTCAAGCAACATCTAAAAGAAAAGCCATAAGAAGATAATGGAGTCCAATACATTTTTTGACCCCTGAGTTTCAATTGCCCCTTCCCAATGCCAGAGATGAACTTTTAAATTCCATGCCATGATGAAGGGGATTTGAGAAGATTGCTCAGTGATTACAGACCAAAGCTCAACTGGAGAAGCTGCAGGCAGAGATCTCACAGGCAGCTCAAAAAACAGGCATCCATACTTCAACTAGGCTTGCCCTCATTACTCCTAAAAAGGAATTAAAGCAAGGAGATATCCCCGAATTTGACTGGTGGGGCTCTAACATCATCCCCAATGGCTTTGACCTTACAGAGGAAAATCCCAAGAGACCTTTATTTTGGATTAACAAATCCTGTTGAACATCCAGCCCAGCTTAATCCTCCAGTTGACAATGACACACCAGTTAATCTAGGGGCATATCTTTTTTTTTTTTTTTTTTGCAGTTTTTGACCAGGGCTGGGTTTGAACTGTTACCTCTGGTATATTGGCCTGGTGCCCTACTCCTTTGAGCCACAGGTGCCTTCCTCTAGGGGTATATCTTACCAAGAAGGAACAGAAGAAACTTTGGAGGCAGATAAGAAAAGAAGCACAGAAAGAACTACAAGATAATGTCAAGCTGGGCCTGATGCCTCCTCCAGAACCCAAAGTGAGAATTTCTAATCTGATGCGAATATTAGGAACAGAAGCTGTTCAAGACCCCACAAAGGTAGAAGCCCATGTCAAAGCTCAGATGGCAAAAAGACAGAAAGCACATGAAGAGACCAATGCTGCCTAAAAACTTACAGCAGAACATAGAAAGGTTAAGAAAATTAGAACGCTTACATGGATGGAGCTGGAACATATTCTTCTTAGTGAAGTATCTCAAGAATGGAAGAAAAAGTATCCAATGTACTCAGTCTTACTATGAA
>CAUYTI010070092.1:0-44620 GCA_963575145.1 Galago senegalensis
GGGAGGCGGAGGCAAGAGACTCGCTTGAGCCCAGGAGTTGGAGGTTGCTGTGAGCTGTAATGCCACGGCACTCTACCCAGGGGGACAGCTTGAGGCTCTGTCTCAAAAATAAATAAATAAATAAATAAATAAATAAATAAATAAAAAGTTTCTTCACAGCAAAGGAAACAATCAATCAGTCAAGAGAATACCTGCGGCGTGGGAAAAACATTGCAAACCGTATATCTGATAAAAAATGAATATCCAAAATTTATAAGAAAATCAAACAACTCAAGGTAAGAAAACACCCCTGTTAAGAATTGGGGAAAGGACCTAAATTGACATTGATTCAAATAAGACGTAGAAATGGCCATTAGGTATACAAAAACATGCTCAATGTCACGAATTATCAGAGAATTACAAATTAAAACCACAATGAGATATCACGTTACACTTGTTAGAATGGCTCTGATCAAAGAAAGATGAAAGATAAATGGTGATGAGCCTGTGGAAAGAAGGGAGCCCAGGTATAGACATACGGTTTTCATTGTATTGTGTTTAATTATGTTTTCAGATATCACATATATTGCAAATGGAAGGCTTGTGGCAACCCTGAGTCCAGCAGGTTTATCCGTGTTTTTCCAACAGCATGTGCTCATTTAAAGTCTGTGTGTTACATTTTGGTAATTCTCACAAAATTTAAAACTTTTTCTTTTCTTTTTTTTAGAGACAGAGTCTCTCACTTTGTCACCCTGGGTAGAGTGCTGTGACATCACAGCTCACAGCAACCTCCAGCTCTTAGGCTTAGGCAATTCTCTTGCCTCAGCCTCCCAAGTAGGTGGGACTACAGTCACCTGGCTATTTTTGTTGTTGTTGTTGCAGTTTGGCCGGGGCTGGGTTTGAACCCACCACCCTATGTATATGGGGCCAGTGCCCTACTCACTGAGCCACAGGCGCTGCCCTAAAACTTTTTCATTAATATTATTTCTGTCATGGTGATCTATTATATTTGATGTTACTATTATAATTGTTCTGGAGTGCCATGAACCATGGCCAGATAAGATGGCGAACTTTATAAATGTGTGTCTGTTCCACCGACCAGCTGTTCCCCATCTCTCTCCCTCTCCTCAGGCGTCTTGAATCCCTGAGGCACGACAATATTGAAATTAGACCACTAGTAGCCCTACAATGGCCACTAAGTGGCCAAGTGAAAGGAAGAGTCACACTTGTCTCACTTTCAATCAAAGCTAGAATGATGAAGCTTACGGAGGAAGATATGTCAAAAGCTGAGATAGGCTGAAAGCCAGGCCTCTGGTGCCAAGCCGTTAGCCAGGTTGAAACTGCAAAGGAAAAGGTCTTGAGGAAAATTAAAAGTGCTATGCTCCAGTGAACACACGAATGATAAGAAAGTGAAACAGCCTTATTGCTGATGTGGAGTAAGTTTTAATGGTCTGGATCGAAAATCAAGCCAGGCACACATTCCCTTAAGCCAAAACCTAATTCAGAGCAAGGCTGCAGGTCTCTTCGATTCTATGAAGGCCGAGGGAAGGAAGGAAGTTGTAGAAAAGTTTGAAACTAGCAGAGGCTGATTCAGGGGGTTAAGGAAAGCACCATCTTCATAACGTAAAGGGGCAAGGTGAAGCAGCAGGTGCTGATGTAGAAGATGCAGCAACTTATCCAGAAGATCTAGTGAAGATAATAGATGAAGTTGACTACACTAAACAACAGATTTTCTTTTCTTTTCTTTTCCTCTTTTTTTTTTTTTTGGCAGTTTTTGGCTGGGGCTGGGTTTGAACCCACTATGTCCAGCATATGGGGTGGCACCATACTCCTTTGAGCCACAGGTGCCCCCCCAAGGGTATTTGTTTTTGTTTTTGTTTTTTTTTATAGTCACCAGCCACAACATCCAGCCATTTTTTTAGTTGTTGTTGCAGTTTGGCCAGGGCCAGGCTCGAACCCTCCACCCTCGGTATATGGGGCCAGTGCCCTACTCACTGAGCCACAGGCGCCACCCAACAGATTTTCAAGGTAGACAAAACACTCTTATATTGAGAAAAGATGCCATCTGCGACTTTTATAGTTAGAGAGGCGAAGTCCATGCCTGGCTTCCAAGCTTCCAAGGACAGGCTGCCTCTTTTTGGTGGCTAATGCAGCTGGTGACTTTAAGTTGAAGTTAATGCTCATTTACCATTCAGAAAATCCTAGGGCCTTTAAGATTATGCTAAATCTATTCTGCTCGTGTTCTATCAGTGGAACAGCAAAGCCCAGATGACAGCACATTTATTTAGGGCATGGTTTACTGAATATTGTAAGCCCACTTTTGAGACCTCTTGCTCAGAAAAAAGAAATTCTTTCAAAACATCCCTGCTCATTGATGATGCACCTAGTTACACAACAGCTCTGATGAAGATAAGGGTGATGAATGTTGTTTTCATTCCTGCTAACACAACATCCATTCTGCAGCTCATGGGGCACAGGATGATCTTGACTTTTCAGTCTTATTGTTTAGGAAATACACTTGGTAAGGCTATGGCCATTATAGATAGTCATTTCTCTAATGGACTTGAGCAAAGTAAATGGAAAATCTATTGGAAAAAATCTGCCACTCTACATGCTGTTAACAACATTAGTGATTTATAGGAGGAGGTTAAAAAATATCAACATTAACAGGAATTTGGAAGAAGTTGATTTCAACCCTTATGGATGACTTTGAGGGGTTCAAGATTTCGGTGGAGGAAGAAACTGCAGGCACGGTGGGGATAGCAAGAGAAATAGAAGTGGAGCTTGAAGATGTGGCTGAAATGCTGCAATCTCATAAAACTTAAACAACTGAAGAGTTGCTTCTTATGGATAAGTATAGAAAATGGTTTCTTGAGATAGAATCTACTCCTAGTGAAGACGCGGCGAACATTGTTGAAATAGCAACAAAGGATTTAGAGTATTGCATCAACTTAGTTGATAAAGCAGCAGCCGAGTTTGGAGAATTGACTCCAATATTGAAAGAGGTTCTACTGTGAGTAAAATGACATCAACCACAATCACATGTTACAAAGAAAGCTTTCATGAAAGGAGAAGTCCCTTGATGTTGCAAACTGCATTGTTGTCTCTTTTGTTTGTTTTGTGAGACAGTCTCACTTCCTCAGTAGAGTGTTGCGGCCTCTTAGCTCACAGCAACCTCAAACTCCTAGGCATAAGCAATCTTCTTGCCTCAGCCTCCCAAGTAGCTGGAACTACAGGCACCCGCCACAATGCCCAGCTAGTTTTAGAGATGGGGTCTTGCTCTTGCTCAGGCTTCTTTCAAACTTCTAAACTCAAGCAATCCACCTGCCTCAGCCTCCCAGAGTGCTAGGATTACAACAGGCATGAGCTGCCACACCAGGCCCTTGTTGTCTTATCTTAAGCTATATCAACAACCCCCACCCTGCTCAGTCTGATGCTATCCAATATCGAGGCAAGATCCTCCGCTAGTAAAAATATTAAGATTTGCTGGAGGCTCAAATGATTGTTAACAGTTTTAAACACTAGAGTATATTTTAATTTAAATATGTACTTTTTAAAGATATGCTATTGCACACGTATAGACTACAGTATAATGTCCACATATTTTTTGTTTGCTCTGAGAATTCAAAAAATTTGTATGAGTCACTTCATCGTGATGCTTACTTTATGGCAGTAAAGTTCACTCTGGAACTGAACCCTCAATCTCCAAGGTATGCCTGTACACTGTTGGTGGGAATATAAATTAGTACAGCCATATGGGAAACAGCATGGAGGTTCCTCAAGAAAATAAAAATAGAGCTACCATATGATCCATCATCCCACTACTGTGTATATATCCAACGGGCATGAAATCTATGTGTTGAAGAGATAGCTGTACACCCATTATTTTCAGCATTATTCACAATAGCCAATGTAGGAAATCAATCTATGTGTCCACTCATGAATGATTGTATGAAGAAAATGTGGCATATATACACAATAGAAAACTATTCAGCCTTTAAAAGGAAGGAATTTCCTGTCATTTGCCACAACATAGATGAACCTGGAGGACATGGTGTGAAGTGAAATAAGCCAGGCCCAGAAACGCAAATACCACATGATCTCACTTATATATGGGGAATCTAAAAAAGTGGAATTCCTCGAAGTAGAAAGTAGAATAGTGGTTACCAGATCCCTGGAGGTGGGGGTGGAGGGATGTCGATTAAAGGGTACAAATAAGGAGGAATATGTTCAAAAAATACATGATAAAACATGATGACTGTAATTAATGACAAGGTATTGTATCTCCCCAAATTGCTAAGGGAATAGAATTTGTGTTCTCACTGCAAAAATAAATATGTGAGGCCATGCATATGGTAAGGAGCTCAATTTAGCCATTCCACAGTCTATACATATTGTAAAACACTGTGTTGTGTACAATAAATAGGTAAAATTTTATTTGTTACTTAAAAGAGAAATACATTTTAAAAATACGAAATAAGTAAGTAGGCAATCCAAATGGAAAAATAAAAAGAAAACGAAAAGAAAAGAAATGTGGGCCCCCTAAGAAGAGGGACTCTTGGGTCTGTCATGGTCCTGTTTAGATTCCCAGGGATTGGGCAAATGCCTGTGACTAAAAGCCATTTGTGGATTGAATTTGTTGGCACGGACACTCATGAGGAGAGTGGGGCAGAACAACATAAAAAGGCTGAACAGCAAGGGTTCTGAACACTCTTAGAAAGAACTGGGGAGACCTTCGGGGGGACTTAGGCCCTCTGTTACAAGCGCCTCAGTGACATGTGAGTTATTAAAGCGCATGTTATTTCATTTGTAATCGAGGTCAGGTATGGCCTGGGGAAACTTAAGATCTAACATTTTATAAAGGTTCTGGAAGGTTCTGGGTATTAAATAGCTAAGCGTCATATAAACAACAAGTGGCTCTTGGAATGTTTCTGATTATAAAGAAGACCTTTGTGGTGGGTGAGGGTGGAGGAACAGAGGCTTATTCTGGCAGGTTCTTCTTGGGCTTGGTTGTTCCATTTGACCTTTGTGATGTTACTTTGGAAGAAGGGAGAGGTGATAATTGGTTAGGGAGGAAAAAGCACAGAGTTTTCTGTTCTCCACTGTGCCAGGTGGGAACACGTATTACTTGAGTTATTACTATTGAAGTGAATTCATCTGCAGCCAAGTGCTGGCTAAGCATGGAGAAAAGCAAGTTATATATATCAACTACATAGAATGTTGCCTGACATGTAATAGACACACAGTAATGTATCCTAAGTGGATAATATTCCCTTCTATATTTCCCCCCTCCTCTATCTTTGATCACTGACTATGAGTTTCTTTTTCTTTCTTTCTTTTTTTTTTTTTTTTGAGACAGAGTCTCAAGCTGTTGCCCTGGGTAGAGCGCTGTGGCATCACAGCTCACAGTAAGCTCAAACTCGGGGGCTCAAGCGATTCTCTTGCCTTAGCTTCCCTAGTAGCTTGGACTACAGGCGCCCACCACAATGCCCAGTTGTTGTTGTTGCAGTCGTCACTGCTGTTTGGCTGGCCCAGGCCGGGTTGGAACCTGCCAGCCTGTGTATGTGGCTGGCGCCCTACCCACTGAGCTATGGGTGCCACCAGACTATGAGTTTCTTAAAGGCAAGGTGTATGGTTTTATCTTTGTTTCTCTGATGCCTACCATGCTTCCTGACACATAATAGATGTTCCCCAAAAAAGATTGTTCTTTTTTTTTTCTTTTTTGAGACAGAGTCTTTTACTCTGTCACTCCAGGTACAGTGCTGTGGCATCATAGCTCACAGCTACCTCAAACCTTTGGGCTCAAGTGATCCTCTTGCCTCAGCCTCCCAAGTAACCGGGACTACAGGTGCCTGACACAATGCTCGGCTAGTTTTTGTATTTTAGTGGAGACTGAATCTCACTCTTGCTCAGGCTGGTTTTGGACTCCTGAACTCAGGTGATCCACCTGTCTGGGCCTCCCAGAGTGCTAGGATTATAGGTGTGAGCCACCAGGCCCAGTCTAAAAGGGTTGTTCAGTGAATGAATGAGACATGTTGATGGTTAGAACATGGATTACTATATACAAATTAATGCCTCCAAAATAATTCAAAGAAATTCTCTTCTCTCTATATGTTTTGATCCCATCTGACATGAACACTAATAATTTGCTTAGCTAATAATTCTTCGACAAGAAATGCAGTGGGTAACTTTAGTTCACCCTAGGTCTGGGATTATCACAAAACGGAGTTAACTGGATCCAAATGAATGAGCTTTTTCTGTTTATTTTTCTTGACATGGTTTTTGACCTTCCTTTCCCATAGATCAGAAGACAGCACAAAAAGTCCATTTCTTCATAAAATCTGGTGTATCATAGCTACTGGCATCAGTTGGCTCACCTCAGTCTGGCTACAAGCCATTATTCTGAGGCCTATGTAACTAGCTGCTCACCTAAATTAGTTTATTCATTTGTCTGCATGTTGACTTTTACAAAGGCTCCACGCTTTGAGGTTTGGATCATTATTCTTTCCATATCCTCTCTCCCTCTTAACGAGGCTAGATTTGGGTCTGTTTCTCTGTTCTCTCTGATTTACTCACACAAGCTCTTTCTGGTCTTTAACCTCTCCTTTAAGTGGTACCTTTCTTCCTTTCCTTTGAAACCCTAATAACATCTGAACTAATGAGTTATGTTCTTGTTTGTGTCTTTCCTTCTCTTCTTCCTCTGTTTTCATCTCAGCCAGTTCTTCTTTGACCTACTGCAGCAACCCAGACATTGTCTTTGAATTTTTCATTCTGGGAGGTGTAACTGTGTGCTCTTGACTGTGAACAAAGAAAGGATTCTTCATGAAGGTAGTACCTAAAATGGCCCTAATCTTTCCCTACTGCAAGCACCAACTCTTCCTTTCTGTAACATGTCTTTCACTTGACTCATAATATTGCACACTTCTAGATGCTTGGCATAATGCTAGGCACTGGAGATAGCAGTGATCTTGGCTTTGGCAGCAAGCATTGGTTTTATTTATTTCATTCACGGATAGTCAACTCTTTCAGCCACGACATATAGGCAACTTCAAAATTATTTTTATCTTTTTGATTGCAGATCTGCTTATCCTGATTAATTCCACATTAAAAAATCAATTTGCACTTCTTGTATAACTTTCGACCACCCCACAGTGTGCTGGAGAACTGACTGGCTGGTTCATTCCAATGTGTCCAGAAAATATCTGCAGGGGAGCCACATAACACTTCACAATGTTTGCCTCATATTTCTTGCACACACATTTCTATTGCATCCTGGATTAGCTATCTTTGTAGGCATCTGGCAGGCAGGGGCTAGGGGTGTTTAACTTGGTTTGTAGGGAAACTAGCTCAGAGCCACATCACCCTATTACATCTGAAATAAACCTGTTCAAGAGGTTACTGATTCACTGTATTGAATACATTTTCTATTCTCTGTGCTTTCTAAGGGAAGTAATAACTGTTAAATGAAATTGTAGGGGTCTGGCTCGGTGCCTGTAGCTCAAGTGGCTAAGACCCCAGCCACAGACACCAGAGCTGGCGGGTTGGAATCTAGCCCGGGCCTGCCAAACAGCAAGGACAACTATAACCAAAAAATAGCCGGACGTTGTGGCAGACACCTTAGTCCCAGCTACTTGGGAGGCTGAGGCAAGAGAATGGCTTATGCCCAGGAGTTGCTGTGAGCTGTGATGCCATGGCGCTCTACTCAGGGCGACAGCTTGAGGCTCTGTCTCAAAAAAAAAGAAAGAAAGAAATTGTAGAGGTCAAGGAGAGAGCTCCCCCCTTGGACTTCTGAAGATTCACTGAAAAGTCACTGACAAAATGCAGATTAGTACAAGAAAAGATGGGAGCTTTCAGAATGAAGACCCAAAGATACAGGGGAATGTTTCCATTTTTATGCTTAGGTTCAATAGAGTATGGACAGCTGTGTAGAAATATGATTGCCCAAAAAGGGTATGACTGAGTGAGGAAATCCAGAAGGGTCTTTATGCCTAGATTTTCTAGGCCTCTCTGATCTGTATTCCTTCCTTCTGGGTATAGGGCAGGTCCCTGTCTGGAATGGGGTTCTTAGGACCTACAGTCAAACAGTGTAGGTCAAATAACTTCTTGATGGCCAGTTTGTACACACAAATGTGGAGGGGAAGGTAGAAGATTTTTAGGTTTTATGGCTAACTTTGGGAAAAAGGGTTCTGGTCTCTGTGGGCCACCTGAGGGTAAAGGTTTTCTAGTTTCTGTGACTAGCCTTGGGGGAGAATGGGACTGAGAGACAGAGCAGGAGAAGATCAGAGAAAAACTTTTGCTTCTGAGGCTTTCATTTTGGGGCATTGTGTTTTCTGAGCACTAACAAAATGAAATAGAATAAATGGAACTAAGCACAGGATGCTATGCATCCGATCTTGCTTGTTGGATCTCCTCTGGGTTGCTTCTTTGGAGCCTGGCTCCCTTGCTGTGATGTAGTTAAGCAGAGTAACTGATAAGCTCTGCTGTCAAGTTTGTTGAGAAGTTTGTAGATGGCTCAATGTAAGGTAGTTATGAAACTACCATGCCTGACAACTGAATCCTCCTGCCTCCAGGCCCTTCTGTAATTTATTTGTCTTTCTGATTTAGAAACTTTGAAGCCTTCCCTTCACCAACTCAGAGGAATGCCTAGGGTTTTAGGTTTTGTTTTGGCTCCTTTTTTTTTTTTTTTTTTTTTGAGACAGAGCCTCAAGCTGTCCCCCTGGGTAGAGTGGCATGGCATCACAGCTCACAGCAACCTCCAACTCCTGGGCTCAAGCGAATTTCCTGCCTCTGCCTCCCAAGTAGCTGGGACTACAGGCGCCCGCCACAAAGCCTGGCTATTTTTTGGTTGCAGCCGTCATTGTTGTTTGGCGGGCCTGGGCTGGATTTGAACCCGCCACCTTAGGTGTATGTGGCTGGCGCTTTAGCCACTTGAACCACAGGCGCTGAGCCTCAGCTCCATCTTTTTTGTGTGTTTTGGCACAGTCAATTATTTGAAAACTTACTACCCCTTTCATTAGTTTTGCAAATGACCTACTGAGTATATGGCCCAGTCTATTTATCTAGACCAATGTAGAAACAGCTTTGGGCTCTTAGTTTGCCCAAAATGAGCCAGGTAGAAAATCTCCTTACAGGAAAATATATTTGCTTTTTTTGTTCATACAAACAGGTTTTCCAACAGTGGCAGGAAGCATTCAACTTATCTTCAAGTGCTGGATTCTTTTTAGATGTCATCTTAAAAACAAGAGAATCCATTTAAAAATAACATAATAAATAAAAAGTATCTTTGTCAATCAAAATCCCCAGGCCAGAATTTTTCAATTTAGTCAGTCTGTTTTAATCCAGGATATCCCAGAGCTTGGCTCACGTAGTCATGAGATGGCAATTCAACCCCACTGCCACCCCTAGCCCTTTCAATCAGAAAGCAGAATCATGCAAGGCAGCAAAGAAAGATGCTCTGGAGCAGGGGCTGGCCTCAACTCCTAATATGGTCAGATTGCAATTAACCAGAGGGTTATCAGCTCTGTGAAGCATTTTAAATTTCTTTTTAATCAAAAGCTTTGTTTTTTTGTTTTAAGCTTCCTGGAGTTGATGAATGTCTTGCTTTCATGTTTGAAAGTAGACGTCTGCCTTTGAAAACATGGTGTGGATCCCTGAGAACCCTGGGAAGGCATTCGGCGGTGTGATTTGCAATTTTTCTCCCTCGGAAACAATCCCTCTTTCACCTCCTCCACCAACACCTGCAGTGGAGTCTCCACTTTTACCTCTACAACTCATTCCTTTGATTCGAGCATTGTTGCTCACTCCAAAGGGGTCCTAAAATTGGCAGCTACCTAAGAGAAGCAGCGAATGAAATTGATGAGGCTGTCCCAGCCAGAAAGTCAATCAGATGGCCTCTTTCCCAGATCCAGGAAGGAAAAGGGCAGTAACTGTACCTCACTGGGCTTCTAGGTGCCTGGGAGAAGTCCCTGAAAGAACAAAAATAGAATACAGGAAGAGAAAGAACACATTAAGAGCAGTTTCGTAATTTTTTCAAGAATAAGCCTGTTGTGTCCACGGATCATTGTCTTTGACTGTAGAGAGGACCCTGATGTCAGCCTGTGTGTGTTCATGCGGGGGAGCTTTCTGAACAAATGGAATATAGCAGAATAGAAATATATTTCCCCTTTGAGGCTGCTGTTTATGGGATTCTAGCTAGTTTAGATTTTATTAAAAAGCAAAGAAGGAAAAGTAATGAACAGTAATGTCTCTGGGTAGGGGCCAGACACCAGCATTTCACCATCAGCCCACCTCACTAGACAAAGCCAAATAGAGCCTGGAATAGAGATAAGTGTGATAAATTGTCCGTCTCCCACCCCCAATATGGCTCTGATAAAATATCTGATAATTTCAACTGGAATGTAGGGAAAAATGGTGCTCTGTCTACATCTCTCTAAAGAACAGAGTGAGGGGATGTTTGCTTTAAATTGCAAAAAGCTGGGTTAAGAGTTCTTTCTGGCCTTACATGGGTGGTGAAAATTTAAAAAGGGCCATGATTAGTGAGAGAGTACACCCCTTGAGCCCCTCCATCTACCAATCCCATTTACAAAGACGCCCCACGTCTTTCAAAAGGGAGCCGGCAAATTACTATGGAAATCTGCCCCAACAGGCTGTGCTCTAGAAGGAGTCAGAGCCTTTGTTAGCAGGAGTTTGTGGGGGAAGGCACCATAGTGAACACAGTTAAGCCTCACTAATTCCCTGAATGAGGGAAAGGCCAATCTTGATTTGTAAGAAGCTTGAATTTGAAAATATGTTGAAAGAAATGCCATGTTATTATTTCGAAAAACCTGCAGTCAAACTGCTGGCTGGGGTCTATGCTGTGAGCTGCCTAGACTCTTAAGGCCTCCAACAAACAGATAAGGACTGTAATTAGCATATTGGTCATTTGAATGCAAAGTGCACTTAGAATGGCGCTTAAAAACCGTGTGTTCGTACTCCCCTAGCAGGCTGTCACTTTTCTATGTTTATAGTATTAATTTGCCCTAGCAACCTGCCCCTCTTTCCTTTTTGGCAGTAAACTTTAGCTTAGCGTGTGAGAATTCGTTAAAATGTTTCATGTTAGCAGCTGGAATGCACAAGTAGTGTGTATAAGGGGCAGGGAAGAGGAGATAGTAACCCAATTTTAAAAATCATCTTTGGACATACAGAGGGGGCCAAAAATTATACGCATTTTAAGGAACGCTATCTATGTATTACTTTTCAAAGGTGAATTGAAAATATCTGAAGGTACTGTTCCTGGTCAAGTGTCCGTAGACATCCATTTAACCTGCAATTCATAGACTTTTGGGGGAAGATCAATTTTACGCCCAGCAAGATCTCTTAAAATGTATATACTTTTTTTTTTGGCACTCCTGGTATTTTAAACTTCTCTTTAACTGACCTTTAAAATCCAACAGTTCATTCATATTTATTATTTACTGAGTAGAGAATGTGCTGTCTTGGATGATGAAAAAGGCGGGAAGGGGCAAGCTGTTTTGAATTCCCCTCCCCCACAAGTGACCTTATCAAGTGAGTACTGGAAGGAGTTCCTGCATTAAGCCAAAAATAAGGATTGATTAGGAGGTGCAACAGGTGCTTAATTATGTGGAACAGCACACTGAGAACTGCATCTATTAATATATATCTTAGACGGTCGGCCAGTCTTGTGTGCACGTATTAACTTTCTTTTTTAAATTCACACCTAAAATCATTTAATTCGAAGTGTGACTGAATTATGATTGGGAGGGAGAAAAGGGAGAGATTTTTACCCAAGTATTCAATATTTTCATCAACTTGACTATGAACATGGAAGAAAAAGTCTATGCTCATTTCCAGATTGAACAAACCATTTGGAAAGACAGGATGGGAATTGCAGGACAAAGCTGAGGGAAGCCTCCTAGGGGACCAGAGTTAAATGCCTTCCCCCTGGAGTAAATTCCTGAATTCTACTTCCTGGCCCTCCTCCGACGCTCAGGGAGATCAGAGACTGAGAGAGATTGGGAGAGAATTCCCACAAACCTAGGGAGGAAAGGTAGCCTCTTAAGTAATCTCTAGTGCATTGTTTCCCAAATTTTGCTGCATATTAGAATCCAGAGGAGTTTCAGAGCTGAGGAGATGTTTTAACATCTCAATGCCCAGATTCCTGCTGTGTTAATTGAATCAGAATGTCTGTGGGTAGGAGCCGGACTTCAGCATTTTACAAAGATCCTTGGGTGATTCCCACGTGCTGCAGAGTTGGGAACCACTGCCCTGATTCTTTCCTGATTTACATAAATTTTAGATTTCATTTTCTCAGTTACCCTAAGAAGGAAGTCCTAGTAGATCCCTACTTCACCGATGAAGAAACTAAAGTTCAGAGGGACTAAGTAAGTTGCTCAATGTCTCAAGACTATGAAATAGTGAATCTGGGATTTGAATGCGGGCAGTTCAGTTACAGAGTCTGCATACTGAACTTCTAGGTGGTAATGTCCTTCCTGGCTTCTGTCCTCATATTCTGTACTATTCCACCACATTTAATATAGAACAATTTCATGTCAATGCAGTGAGAATTTATTAGACATCTGCTATGTAAATCACAGAGTTTTAGTCACACCACGAGCCTCTAGGTAGCGTCAAGGAAATACGGCTAACTTTCCATAACAAAGAAGGCTTTCCAGGTAACCCTGGCTTGGTTATCTTGTCATTCATTATGTTAAAGTTTAATTAGCCAAATACTACCAGAGGCAAGATTGTAGTCTTGACAAAATCAAATTTATTAGGCTGCTTGGCAATTGGGTATTCCCAGTAATAAATAGCAAAGCAAGTGTGGGACATCATTGGTAAGCACGCAGTAGTCACTCAAAGGAGGAGGAGGTTGTTCTGGTGCTTTACAACTGCTTTGTGACTGAGAGGTTAAGGACCAAAAATGAGAAATTATTCCGAGATGTGAAGCAAAGGAATCGGAATCAAGGTTCTTTGTGGGCAACGCGGCCTTTATTCCACTTGGGTGCAAGAATGCACGTGGGTTAAGGTGGATGGGAATTTAAAATCCTTCCGAGGGGTAGGGATTGGCCCATTCATTTCTTTCTGGGCGGGACGTTCTATTTGGGCGGGTCCCTACCAGTGACCTTGGGAGAAGCAGTGTTTTCTGCTAACTTTGCAGCTGGCTTTATCTGTTCGTCCTCTCGGCCTGATTAATAGCAGGCCTGCTTTGTCTTAGTCCAAGCTGATTTTCACTCCTCAGTCTTTGGTAAGTTTTGATTCTTTCCGGTTTGGGCTCTATTCTGAAGGGGATGAGAAAAATGTTGACATTCGGATCAACTATGAGTAGTTTTACCCTTTTTCAGCTAAGTTGGTAAAATAGTTAATGGAAGAGTACATAAGAAAAACCAGCCAAATCTGATGTCAGTTTCCATGGTTTCGACCATGCGCTGTGCCTGTGTAAAATAAAATCAATACAGAGTATCAAAATATTGGGGGAAACTTGGTGAAGGAAATATGGGAACTCTACTAGTTTTGCAACTTCTTGTGAGCCTTCGACTAAAGGAGTTTAATAGGAGAACCTGTTTGAGCTAGTTATCCAAGTAAGAATTTTCTAAAGTATTCTGACTTTATGCTCTTCCTTGAATGATTCATAATTGATTGTTCTCTTATATGTGCTTGGATTTGGGTGCAGTACGGATATCAGTGAGTTAATCAACATCCATTTATACCAGGTCCAGATCTCTGTGAAGTTATAAATGTGGGACCAGTGTGTTCACCAACAAGATGCCACTTGAGTAGAGGCTGGGATATGTGTTAAATATTCCCAGGTAGGGAAAAAAGGAAGAAAGTCATGGTAGGCAGAGGGAAAAAACAGCGGTATGAAAGTCAAGGCATGTCACGGAAACAGAAAACGTCTGATCAGGTCAACACTTGGGGCATAAGGGATGAGAGGCAGGAGAAGAACTTAGAAAAATGGGTTCGAGCTAAAGGGTGACGGTCTGGATTCTTCTCTCTCTGAAATTAAGGATTTTTGGCTTCCCTGTTGGGGGGTTTGGTGAGAGAACCCAGACCTGGTCTGAATGCCGGCTCGGAAAAACGACGCTGAAAATACGAGAGTTTAAAACAAAGTCTGAATTTGCCTGGAGAAGGTGTACATTAACTCAGGCTGAGTAAACCGAGAAAATGCAGCCTCTCTCTGGCCTCTTCAGAGGCTTTTATTGATTTCTAACAAAGGTGCCTATGCAAAAGATAGGGTTGAAAGAATCCCAAGTTCCCAGGAAGACTGGAAGGAGAGAGAGGCTGGGTAAGCGGCAGGGGGTTGGTAAACAGCCGATGGTGTATTTAAATAAAGGGGGAGGGAGAAGCTAGTTCTATTCAAGTGGGGAAGTAAACCAGGTTTCCTAATCTAACTACAGATTCAGAGAGTTTAATCCTCCCCATCTGTTGACTCTTGATGGCATAGGCCTCGTCTAGTCTGTCCAGTGCCTCTGGGTTCAGAGATTCATCTGCGAATGTTCCCCTGAATACGCCGGGACTGAGGCAGGGCGCCCTGTTGAGAAATCAACTTCTCTACCTCCCACACTTCCCTTGTAATTCTTATTACATTTCTCTTGAGTCGCATTTGCTTGGGTAGGTATCTTTTCTCCCCAAGTAGATAGATTCCAAGTTCCTGGAGAAAATGGTCCAAGTTTTGTTGATGTCTATAGCCTCTGTAGCATATAGCTATGTGCCTGGCACTTTGTGGGTACTTAATAAATCTAGCTGAGGAAGATGCAGCTGATATAACCTCTCATGAACATCTGGAGCCCCAAGATAATATAGTGTGAGATGCTTACCCAAAAGGGAATGAAAGTACCAGGCGCAAAACCCCAGAAACCATCCCTTTCAAGCTCTTTTTGTATTGGGCTTTGGTGACTGGATTTGGCCATGCCCTGCCATCTTTCACACATACCCCTCATTGCCCCTGGACTATGCTTATGATGGTGCCCCTTGAAGAGAGGTAATAGAACTTGTCTAAATCAATTAAGCATCCACTCACACCTCCCCCTGTTTAGCTTTGCAGAGATGCCTCACCCCTTCACTACCTGTTTCTTAGGTCTCTGGATTCTAGCAAAAACATGGAGGGAGGGTCCTGGAGGTGGTAGGTATGAAACTCTTAAGATTGTCCCAGGATTTGGCTGACATATATTATCTGAGAGGATCTCTACCATTCGCCCGTTGATGTTCCCCCCCCCCCCTTAGCTTGGTGAGAGAAATGTTCCAGGGCTCACCCCTTCAGATAGGTCGGGTGTGGGGATGGGGGTACTTCTGTTCCTGACAACCTCATTATGTGGTTATCAGGAACAGACACTGCCCAGGTTGTCACGACAACCAGCAATGATTCAAAGCTTCCCTGAAAGGTCTGTATCTCCGGCAAATAATCAGCCTTTAGCTCTCAGCAGATGCTGAACTGAGCAGCCAATCACAGGTGAGCTGGGAAAACATGACATCATAGTCCAGCCAGTCCAAAAAAAAAAAAAAAGATTTGGTTTTCTATTTGCCTCCTTGGTTCTTTGTTCCTTAGATTTTGTCCTCCACTTTCTCCTTCTTTCACTCTTTTTTTTCCCCCACAGTAAAATGAGGAGAGCAGTGAAACCAACTTTCCAAATTCAGTTTACTCTGCAGGTAAACTTAGGTTCTGGTAGTGCAGTTATTGGGAGTGTATGAGCATGGAATGTATAATGTGATCCACTTGGGAGGAAAATCAAACAGAGCATCAGCTCAATTAAATAATGTGGTTTGATATGTAGGGCCATAGTGGAAGCAGGGCTAATTAAAACCAATTCAGAGGAGAGAAACTTCCTAATTCTCCTATTAGTTCACCCAGAGCCACTTGGATTTAATTGTTTTCTGCTTTTCCTTTACTTAACTCCCCGGTGAAAGGGAGGAGGGCAGAAGTTGTGGGCTTCAGAAAGCTCGTGGGTTCTACAGGGCAGGTCTCTAACAGGGGCTAATTATAGTGAAGGAAGGTTAGGAGAGACCCTCCTTTCCCAAGCTCCCACCATTTAGGGAGTGTATGTGAATGGGGATTCATCGAACCTATTTAAGGAGGGGTATAGCTCGGTTTCCATTAAATCCACCTGTGTTCCATTAGCCATTTGTATCCAGACAGCAGTCCAGGGGATAGGCAGGGCAGGTTGACAGAGGAGAAAACTAGTTAGTCCCTAGAGAAATTTGAATCTTACTCACTCAAGGTTTCCTCTCCAGAGGTTGGAGTAGAATCTGGGTCTTCTGATTCCCTGACCCAGAACCTTGAGGATCCAAGAGGATGATAATTTCCTAACCACCGACTTCCCTTTTTCCCTAGCCTCTAGTTTTGAAGGACCGAGGATTCCACTTCTTGGCATCTGTGAGGCTCCTTGCTTTTTGCCTAGCAGGCCACCTGCAGTGCTGCCTGCTACAGGAGAGCTTGAGCCTCTGATGACTGGCGTGTGGAGGTAGGAAGGAAGGGGCCAGAAGGACCAGACCGCCGTGATGGCAACAGGCTGCAGTGACAGGCCCTGAGTGAAAGAGGAGTGGGCACTGTGCTCTTAGCTGATGCTTGTGCACCAGCTGCTGAATCAGGTTCTTTTGTATTCAGAGTGGGAAGGGAGGGGAGGAATTTTTTAAAAGTGCAGCTGCTCTGGTAAAAGATGTGAAGAATGAGAGCCACAGAGACCCAGAGTCCACGACTGGGAGTAATTTTTGGCAGTGAATCTCGAGGCAGTGGTGAGAAGGGGATCTAAGAAATCCATATTGCTTCTGTCCAGTATAACCAGTGGGTTATATATCACTGCCCTGCACCTAGTGCCTGCCCAGATATGGCCCACCTCAGCCTGGATATTGATTGCCACACCTGAATCAGTGTCCAAGCATTCAGACCTCTTTAGGCATAGCAGGGCTGGTTCGTTTGCCTGCTTGTGTTTGTAACCCAAAGAAGGATATTTATATTTTCCTTTTTCCTTTTTTTTTTTTTGAGACAGTCTCACTTTGTTGCCCTCTGTAGAGTGTTTGGTTATCACAGCTCACAACAACCTCAAACTCTTGGGCTTAAATGATTTTCTTGTTTTAGTCTCCAAAGTAGCTGGGACTATAGGTGCCCGCCACAATGCCTGGCTTTTTTTTTTTTGTTGTAGTTGTCATTGTTGTTTGGCAGGCCTGGGCAGGGATTGAACCTCCCAGTTCTGGTGTATGTGGCCAGCGCCCTAGCCGCTGAGTCACGGGCGCCGAGCCTATTCTCCCCCCACCCTTTTTTTGAGACAGTTTCAAGCTGTTGCCCTGAGTAGAGTGCCGTGGTGTTACAGCTCACAGTAACCTCAAACTCTTGGGCTTAAGTGTTTCTCTTCCCTCTGCCTCCCAAGTAGCTGGGACTACAGGCACCTGCCACAATGCCCAGCTATTTTTTTTTTTTGAGACAGAGCCTCAAGCTGTCCCTATGGGTAGAGTGCCATGGCATCACAGCTCACAGCAACCTCCAACTCCTGGGCTCAAGCGAGTCTCCTGCCTCAGCCTTCTGAGTAGCTGGGACCACAAGCACCCGCCACAACACCCGGCTATTTTTTTTTTTTTTGGTTGTAGCCATCATTGTTGTTTGCCAGGCCCGGGCTGGATTCCAACCTACCACCTTAGATGTATGTGGCTGGTGCCTTAGCCACTTGAGCCACAGGTGCCAAGCTCTAGCTATTTTTTGGTTGTAGTTGTCATTGTTGTTTGGCGGGCCCAGGCTGGATTCGAACCTGCCAGCTCTTGTGTATGTGGCTGACGCCTTAGCTGCTTGAACTACAGTTGCCAAGCCCTATTTTTCCCTTTTAAATGGGGTTTCTTATAAGTAAAATAAGGTATATGCCTACTGTAAAGACATACAAACAATACAAAAGTATATGGAAAAAAAACAGTTAATGCTGCCCAATGCGCCCACATGGCTTCCTCTCTTCTCTTTTATTCCCTGAGTTATCCCATGAGGTGAGGCTGGGCGCAGTGGGTCACACCTGTAATCCTAGCACTCAGGGTGAGCTCACAGGTTCAAGACCAGCCAGAGCTAGATCAAGACCCCATTTGTAAAAATAGCCAGGCTTTGTGACAGGCACCTGTAGTCCCAGCTACTTGGGAGGCTGAGGTAAGAGAATTGTTTAAGCCCAGGAGTCTGAGGTTGCTGTGAGCTATGACACCATAGCACTCTATTGGGGGCAATAAAGCAAGACTGTCTCAAAAAAAAACAATAGAAATTTGATGTGAATAATTCCAGCTTAAACACAAACATAAGCACAATTTTTAAAAATAACCATAGTACACATGTTCTGCAATTTTTCCACACAAGAATATCAAGGTGTGTTTCTGTTTTAGTATAGGGATCTACTTGATTCTCATTGCTGATGCATAATATTCTAAAATGCGTATATTTAACAGTTTATTTAACAGTTCTCTGATTTGGGGCAGGAGGAAACTTTGAAAGGTAATGGATATGTCTATGACCTTGATGGTGGTGATAGTTTCACAGGTGTGTATACTTAGCCCCAAACAAATGGAGCTTTTTATATGAAAATCAAACCTTAACAAAGTGTCTTAAAAACTCCCTTACTGGGGGACATTTAGGCTATCCCTTACATAATATTCTTCATTCTTACATAAGATTCAATATTGAATATACTAGGGCACATCTTGGCATGTTTTTATGACTATGTCCATAGGCAAACTCCTTCAACTGGAATTGCTGGATCAAGTGGCATATGTATTCTAAAATTTCATAAGTATTACCCTTGCCCTCCAACAAGATGGTGCCATTTTATACACCTAACAGTGGTATATGAGAGTGAGCAGTATTCCTTTTATTCAGGATTTGACTGGAACACTTTGAAGATATTTTCGTTTAATTTGGTTGCTACAAGCCCAGACCCTCTCACCTCTCATGGAACTCAAAGGGCTGGTTGGGTTGGAGGGACCTAAAGGAGAAATACAACTTGGATTGCCATATAGGGTGGTAGAAAATGGGAGCCAGTGGAAGACATTGTTTCTAGGACCATGTCTGTAAGGCACTGCACAGACAACTTCAAACCCCTCAGTCTCCATTCTCTTACTCTATGAAATACAGATCATAATACTTGCCACAGTAAACTGTTACAGGTTTTGTGAGGTTCTTATGGGGAAATATAAAAAGAGGTTTGTAAGGCTGAGCATGGTGGCTCATGCCTGTAATCCTAGCACTCTGGGAGGCCCAGGCAGATGGATTGCTTCAGCTCAGGAGTTCAAGAGCAGCCTGAGCAAGAGCAAGATTCTATCTCAAAATAGCAGACCATTGTGGCCAGCACCTGTAGTTCCAGCTACTAGGGAGACGGAGGCAAGAGGATTGCCTGAACTCAAGAGTTTGAGGTTGCTCTGAGCTATAACACTTTGGCACTATCCAGGGCAACTGAATGAGACTCTGTCTCAACAAAACAAAACAAACAAAAGAACAACAACAACAGCAAAAAGAAAACAAAATTGGTTTGTAACCTGAGAAGTAGGCTAGACATGCCAAGCAGGTATTATGGTAGTGTTGTTATATCCTTAAATCAAAGAGCTCTCAAGCAAGAAAGAAGGGGATGGTGGGAGTTGAGTGGGAAAAATTACACAGATGAAATTTTAAAGTTATTTCAGTTTAGAATTCCTGAGAAATCCCATGCACTTTCCCTATATTCTTGGAGTGAAGACTTCTTTCTTGTGTCAAAAATAATATACGTTATCATTCTTTCATTGGAAGACCTGAGTCTTTTGTGCTAGACTTGGGTCCTAAGTCCAGTCCTCTTTCTATGACATCACTATGCTTTAATTTGTCAAGCACCTAATAGGATTTTGGCCCTATGCTACTTTCTGTAATTACCAGTGAGAGAAGAAATACACACATGAAACGTTTAAATAACCATGTGTAGTGACTGTATAAATAGCTCCAAGTTATAGCTGAAGTGTATGGGAGGATTAGAGTGAAATCAAATACCTTTTAATTACAATTTAAATCAATAGCCCAGAAGACCCAAGTTAAATCATTAGCCAGGAAAATCCAGTTATATTTTTCTGTTTCTTAAAAAAAGGGTTCTTATTTAACCCAAATAAATGCATTTTATAAATCAGAGATGTTAACTTAGAGTAAGTGACATTTATTTAGATCCGTGGTTTTTTTTTCCTTTAGGTTACTTCTACCTTGTAAAAAAAATCAATGTGATATGGTTGTTTTTTTTTTGTAACTCTGAAGTTAATTAAAAAGATATCTGTAAAATCGTTGCAAGCAGAACCATCCTGATTTCAACCTATTAATCAAGGATTCGAGAGGGAGGGTGTTGGGCTTTTTTGCATTAGAAGACAACCACCATATCCAAAAAGCTATTTTAAAACGCCCGATTTTTCTTTTAAGCACAGCAATCTTGTGTAGTTTTTTTAAAGCAATTATGTATCTTAACAAAACTAGTAATACTATGTTTAAGTCTTAGCAGGCATAAGCTGCATCATTCTAGAAAAAAGCATGAGTTTGGGACTCAGATTTAGATACAAATTCAGCTCTGCCACTTGCCATGATGTTCATGCGATACTCACGTGTGCATAAATGTTTTTTTTTAATTAATGAAAGCAAAATGCAGAGTGACCCTTAAAATAGGCTAGATTTTGTAGTGTACTTAGCCTGTGCCCCTCTTTTTCCCGTTTTGCTGCAGATTAGATTGTTGTTGTTGTTTAAAATTCCCTCTATCATCACATTAAAATGAATTCATTCAAAAGAGCCATCCCATTGTCCAACCGCCTAGAAGTTATCTTTGGTGATCCTACAGATATTTTGTGTGACTTTTCCTGAAAGGGCCTGGATAGATACATTTGTTCACTCTTGGTCTTGAAACGTACTTTCTTGGCATGATGGAGAAAGGATTGCTGCATGTTCGGTAGTGTTGAGAAAATTGGATAAAAATGTACTGGGAGAGGGGTCATGACCCATTTTGACAATTAAAGTACATGAAGATATAGTTATCTTTATAAAAGTTAAGTTTGAAAATAGAAAAAATCACCCGCAATCCGACTACTTTAACCCAACTATATTTTGATGATTTCTTCTGTTTTCTGCAGGCATATTTTACATCACTATCGTTCAGACACACTTAGTATTTTGTATTATTTGCCATTTTTTTTTGTGGCAGCTCACTGTCTCCTTGCTGGGCTTTATTATGATTTACATAATCTCGCTAAATCCTGGGGAGTACGGATTGTGAATAGAAAGAGATGATTTTTGGAGTTAGATTTGAGAAGGCTTTGTACACCTGCAAAAATTTGAACCATAGACTCCAAAACCAGGAGAAGACATTGAAGGTTTTAGGGAAATTATGGACGGGGAGGATTTGTCCATTTTAATGAAAATTTACACACATATATATCCACACACATATACACAGTTTGAAGTAGAATTTTTCTTTTTTGTATAATGCTTTCTGATTGGAAACGTGTGGGCTCTAGCTCAGAAAAGTAGTTTCCCGATCTAGATTGCCATCTCTTTGAACCTCACTGTCAACCTCTGCCTCTGAGTTTTCTACGACTCCCATCCCCCATCAGCGTAACCTGCTTGCCTGACAGGTGGTGTCCCAAATCCAAACCATTGTCCCCCACCCCCGCCCCGTAAAACGTGCCGGTGTAGCTGAACAGATTTCCTCCCCTGAAAATGCATCTGCAATCTCAGTCTTCCTGAGGGGAGCAATTAAGAAAGATGTGTGACATCCCCCTTCCTTCCATCCTGCCAGGTGCCCCTCTTTCTCGATGGCCCCACCTCTGTCTAGACAACCGAGACAGTGTAGAAGTTTCCATCTCCTTTCCCTTTCCCTCTCCATGTTCCCTCCCCTTCAGTTTGTCCCCCCTCCCAGGCGCTTCCTGCCTGGAAACAAAAGATTGGTCCCCAGTAGCCCACTCAGGGCGATTTTAGTTTTATGCTCACCATCTGATTGGCCTAGGTACGGTGCAGAGCCCGGGTGACGTCATAGCAGTGAAGGGCTAGGGAGCGGTTGCCGAACCGGGGCTCTACCGCGGGCGGGCAGCTGTGCAGCGAACCGTCTGGGATCTCGCTCTGGGGGCTGCAGCTTTTCCCAGCCTGGAGCCAGTGAGCGGGGGCGGGAGAAGAGCCGAGGGAGCGGGCTGGGCCCGGGGCTGCGGCTGCGGCCGCGGGGCTGCGGCTCCCCAGCCCCGCCAGCCGGAGCGCTCCGAGGTAGAGGAAAGGTCTTGACAGGGTGGCTGGACCAGTGGCAGGTAAATCCCGGGACTTACTGCCCCCACGCTAGCGCGGGGGTGGGGGTGGCGGCTGGGCGCTGCTTTGAGGCTGCTGGGCAGATGTTCTGCCTTTCCGGGGTGGCCCCCTCCCGCTCCCGTGGCGCCCTAGCTTCCAGTCTCCTACGTGGCTCCCCCGGAGCCCGGAGACCAAGCGCGCAGTTTGCATGATCCCCGGCTCGTGAACGGACAAGTGGGTGTGTCAGGGCCGTTCCCAGAGGGCCTGGGCTCCTGGGCTTGCTCAAGCCCTAGACTCGTCTTCTGGGGCCTGGGCCGCTTGAGGCAAAATTCGCTCCGAAAGCTACGTCAGCATGTAAGTCTTATTACCCCCGCCAGGTCCCCAACCACAGTAGTGGTGACAGCAGTCCCCTAGAGAAGGGGAGGGGGTGTGGCCATGGTGTGGCCAAGTCCACGGCTGAAGCCCCCAACCGGAGCAAACAGAAAAAGTGATGATTTTCTTTAAAAGGCGCTTTTCCTTCTTTCTTTTATTTTTCTTTGTACCCCTCCCCTTTTTTTGGTGGGGCAATAGTGAAGACAGGAGGACGCTTTTCTTCTCCTGTGGGGATTAGAATGATGCAATTACATTCCTAGCAAGCTTGGGTCCCTTGGTTGTCCCCTGCCTTTGTCTAGGGAGCAGGGTCATTGGGTTTACTTGCCTCCCCTTCTTCTCTGTGCCCCTAAGCTTGCAGGGGGCATTGCTCTCAGTTTGTGAACTGGCTTTAGCGAGATTACTGCCGCACTTTTGGGTGAACGGAACATTTTAGATTCTTGCTCTGGTAGGTTCAACCTTCCCTAGGTGGCGGTTGAGGGGTGGGGTGGGGGGCATCAATGGGGGGAAGGTGGTTCTGGCAAAGAGGAAGCCAAAGGTCCCACTTGTTTTTTTGGTCCCACCTTCCAGAATCCAGTTCCAGATTCTGGACTTGAGGGTTCTGGGCTGTGTTCTATAGAAGCAAAGGAGAGAAGGGTGAGTGGCTTGGCTTTGGGAAGCATGATGGGGGCGGTTGCAGTGCTATTTTTAAAAAATGGCTTTCAGCAGGGAAGCCTTTAGCCATGTTAGTCTTGCTCCCCCCATGGTTTTGCAGACTCAAATCCAGGCCAGCTGTATGGCTGTCTGAGGTGTTGGAACAGAAGGAGGTCCATTCCTGTTGGTGACAACACTGTGGCCCTGTTCTGGGATGAGCGAGGTGTAAAGGTCAGTGTGGTTTCACTGGGCCATTTGCAGAATGGGCAAGATTTGTGATTTGGTACTTAATGCCCCCCATCAGGGGGCACCTTTGGGCAAAGGTACTTAATATGGTAATAGATAATTAACAGGCTGGGACTTGGAGAAGAGAGCATTGTAAGGCTCTGTTTCTGGATACAAATGTCATACCCCTCCCCATCTCTGTGCAAGAAGCTAAATGGGAAGAGACTAAGGAGGTATGCCTGGTAAGATCCTACAGCTGAGAGTCCTGAAGCCAGAGAGACATTGGGATGTCAAGGAACAGACTCTACAAACCTCCGGACAGGCAAGTGGCCTTGTAAGAGAGACCTAATGCATAAGGAGGTTCATGTGCAATACAGGTATAAGCAAGGGGCCACAGTAGCCTAGGAACATTCTGACCAGTTAGCCCTTCTCACAGGTTGCAGGTTTTTCTGGTAGGAGGTGGACATTGTATATAGAGCACACAAGTTTTGCTGAGGTCTTAGGGGAGGGTGGGTAGTGGACGTGTCAGGTGAGGTGAATGAGGAATCACTGCAGGGATTGGGAGGTGCTGCCATCTGAGACTCTGCTGTTACGAAGTCGGACTAAGGTACTATGAAGTCAAAGGGGGTGGTCAGGCAATAAGAATCATATCTAGAAATCAGGTGGAGTAGGTAGGATCAGATGGAGTACGTAATATAAGATGGACTGGGTAGCATCAGATGGACTAGGTAAGAGCAAAGCTATAGAGAGAGAAGAAAAGCATCATCTTATCAGAAACTCAAGGGCCTGATTTCCCTGGTGAGATGGATAAGTTTTGGTGGTTGAGATACCTATGGCTCAGCCAAGAATTTGGGGGGGATTATTTCTAGATATTTAGGGCATCAGTAGAATTTTCACCATGTAACCCACCTTCAGGAGCCAGTAACTTTGGCCAAGGGAATGAGAAGAAACGATGAGCAGCAGCCTCAACAGCTGGCTCTTTACTCCTAGGTAAGGAGCGGGGACTGGGGTACAGGGCTCCAAAGGGAAATGGTGGAGCTAAGAATCTGACCTAGACAGGTAGGTTGACTGCTTTTACACTGGTGGGCTAGAGACAGGTCTGGGACGCCTGCTCAAAAAAAAAAAAAGCCCTTGAGAGCCTGTCTGCACGAGGGATGGTGTAAATCCTCTTCCCTGGAAGGTAAGTGCAGCTGTCTAGGCATCTGTGGCATAGCTTAAGCTTCAGCTGCAACCCCACCACCACCTGCCAGGGGCTAAGCAGTTCCCCCGGCAGGGCCTGGGGTGGACTCTTCTGCCAATTCGGTAGTACACAGCTTCGCCAGCAGGGGGCGAGAAAGGGCCTGCAGCGGCGCAGAGGACCCGAGTCCTCCATTTCAGGTGTGAAGCCGAAGCCTTGATCAACTAACAGATAATCCATTTACAATCTAATTTAGGGGTACAGGAGAACCAAATGAATCTCTGAGTCTGGCAGTCTGTTTCCATTTCCTCCCAGAAATGCGTTGCTTCCTACCCCGCCCTATGGTTTTGGACCACATTTGCATTTACATATGCGGTGATGATTTACGTCCCTAATACAGCCTAACCAGGACTTTAATTGGAAATGTTAATCGATACAATAGATCTGTGTCTGATTTGCACATTCGGTCACTTATCTGCAAGTTGGGGCAATCTGCGCTGCACCCAGGGGATGCAATGAGGGGCAAAACAGTGCAGCTGGGTCTGGGGGTGGGAAACATAATGGGGAGGCAGATCTTGAAGACTAGAAAGAGATTCATAAATTACTGGTGGAGAGAGGAAATCATCCTTAAGGAGTGGTGACAGAGAGGACTGATCGCTGAGATGCAATAGGAGGGCCTGTGAATCTGCAGAGTGTGTGTGGGTGGGGTGGGGAGAGCTAGGGTTTTTCTGAGAAATGGAAGGCGTCTAGATTTGGAGGACAAAGTTTTTTAGGGGCTGGAGCAGCAGGAGCTGGATTGGAAGGAACGCTGGGATTCGACAGTTAGGCATTTTGGTTTGAGCATGTCTGCACCTGGGCCTCAGTTTCCTTGTCTTTGAAATTGGAATTTGACCGGATGTTCTCTATGATGGTAGTGACAGTGTAGGAAGTTGGTCCATTTATTCTTGGTAATAACGATAGGTCCACTGAAGTACACCTTCCCTCCCTGCAACACTTCACCCCTTTTTTTGGTATACCCCCTAGTTTGGGTGAAAAACAGTACAAAACAACCCCACAACCACACACATTTCATCTCTTCCAGCAAATATGGCTTCACTTTTATGTGAATAGGAAACAAGAGGAAAAACAAAAGTTCAGGTGAAAATCTGCTAGGGAACCTGAAAAGCTCTTACAGGGGTCTCATAGGAAGACCCCCAGGGAAACTGGCTGACAGCAGATGTTCACTAGTAGCCTTTACTCCCTACCTCCGTCTCAGAACAGAAGAGCTTGGGGTGAAGGTGAATGAAAGGCCTGGCTAAGGGGAGTCTATCTTTTTCCTTTCTTGTCCTCCCCCATCTCCCAGAGCCCTGGAGACTGAAATTCTGCACCCTAAGGAGATGGTATCTCTAACAATCAGCACAATTGCGCCCTCTAGTGACCCCAGTGGGGACACATTTAACAGCGCTCCCCATGTATCCCATAGCCCAGCCTGGGTGCCAATGCCCTTGCCCAACTGTTATTCCCTTTGGAGAAGAGTTCTTGTCCATCCAGGCAGGCTGACAGAGAAATTCAGGCAACTGCTGCTGCTTGCACGTCCCTTTTTTCTTGCGTATGTTTGGGGAATTTACAGAGGGAGCTATGCTCCCTGTCCTAATGCCCTTTCCTTCTTTTGGCCTGAGGAAGGTTTCAAAACTCCTTTCCCAGAAATCTTCAGTGGTGGACAGGGCACTTGCAGTGGGATGGCTGAATGGTAGAGAGAGTAGTTGGGCATTGCTTCCCCTCGCCCCTAACCCCATGGTGGCAGCCCTAGTCCCCAGACAGGGATTCTGGCAGGAACCTGGAATGCAGCAGGGTTGTGGGGGGCAGTGAATGTTAGATATGTACAAGATGCATGTACTGATTGCTGCCTCATTCTACATGAGGCTGAGCCCCAGGGGCGCAGCAAGGCAGTATAGGCATTACGATGAAGGCACACAACACCCACACGCGGGAGAGACACAACAGGGCATAGGCATATGACACAAAACAAATACATGGCACATGCACACAACATGGGAGAGATGCCACAGGCTCAGAGTGCACATACACTAGTGTACTGACAGTATCTTATATACCATGTGATATAAACGTGACACTGGCACCCCCTCAGCATGATACAGACTCGGTACACACACAGCATGGTATAGATATGACCCAGCATGCACGCATACAACAGCCCAGAATACACATGTGCACACACATGGGACACTGCCCCCCACAGCACTCCCCCAGGCAGGCAAGAGGAGTGTGGCTACCAGGTGGAGTGCTGTGTCCTGCCAGTGGCTTTTGCTTTGGTTCAAGCTGGGCAAGTGGTGGACTCAAGGCAAGCTGCCTTGCAGTTAGTAAGCAGTACTACAGTTGGGGCAGCTGCTGGGAAACAGAGGTAGGCTTTTAATCTTGATCAAAAACATGGAGGTTCTTGGTTAGAACAGACTGGTGTGTCCCCTCCTCTTCCCACCTCCTCTAGCAGAGTTTCCCACTCTAATGAGCAGATACGCCTCTTTGACCAGCCCGCAATCCCAGGGACAGAGACAGGCTGGGGGGGCTTCTTGAGGCCATTCTTCCCTATGCCCTCCCCCTCTCAGGAGCTTTGGCAGCCTTCCCTCCTCCCCCCACCCTCTTGCAGGGTGAGCTCATGCAGTGAGGGAGGGGGCGGGTACACCACTCAGTGGCGCAGTGGGTGGGATTTGGAAAGGCTGCTTGGAGTATGCGTGTGGGAAGCACACAGGGAATGCTAGGGATGCTGGGGGACAGACTGCTCTGGAGTCTTGCCCGAGAGCAAGAGGCAGACCCACAGCATAGCGTGGCCTTTTGATTTGAGAAAGGGGAATTGGAGATGATGGAGCTTTCCCTGGCTCCCTTAGCCTTCAGTTTTGCTAGCTCCATCCTTAGATACTCATCTGTCTCTTTGGATTACGATCCGTTCATTCTGGTATCCTGTCATGAAATGGGTGCTAGCCTGGATCATGCTCTTTCAGGAATTAACATATAGTGGCTGCTTTTCTTTGAGCACAAACACGACAGAGGGAAGGGGAGCAAGAAGCTGAGTAGGAAAGATGGCAGAGCTTGATGTTCCAGGGAGGGAAGATCAGCTTCTCCCTTGAAAATCTCAACTGATTGTGGGAACAGGCAGAGAAAGGAGGTGATTAAAGAGATCCTGTCTTCTTCATGGTTAGACAGGGAAACCTGTGTGGGGAGGATGGGGTAAATTATACACTCACCCTAAGAAGCCTGGGGAAGACTGGAAAACTTGTCCGTGGTGGATATAGGAGGGTAAAGGAAAGTTCCAATTAAGAGGAGAGGTTGGCCAGCACAGTGGCTCATGTCTGTAATCCTAGCAGCCTGGGAGGCTGAGGCAGGTGGATTGCTTGAGCTCACGAGTTCAAGTTCTAGACCAGCCTGAGCCAAAGCAAGACCCCTGTCTCTGCCAAAAATAGAAAAACTGAGGCAAGAGAATCACTTGAGCCTGAGTTGGAGGTTACTGTGAGCTATGACACCACGGCACTCTACCCAGGGCAACAACTTGAGCCTCTGTCTCAAAAAAAAAAAATGAACAGAGGAGAGGCTGAGGCCCTCAGCAGCTATGTGATATTAGCAAATTTGGGGATTGTAGAGTGTTCTTGCCTGGGAGACAGACTCGCGTATTCCTCCTCCAGTGAACGAAGTTGGTTGGAAGTGGAATGAAAATGGAGGTGGAGACCTGGAGTCGAGGGGTAAAATGAACTGAATGGCAGTACCAGATTGTCAGGAAGTGCAAATATTCCCAGAGCCAACCTGCACTGGCCATCATCTCTCCACTTCTTGTGCATTACACTCTAGCACTTCCTATAATTACGCATATTTCTTCATAATAAAGCAAGCTCTGTAAATGGTTCACATCTGTCTGATTTGATTTAGTTCTAACGCTTGCCCAAGGTGACTAGGACAGGTCTTTTCCACTTGATAGCAAGTGGGCCCAGAGTGGTGATGTGACTAACGGCAGTTCTCACCTTGGAGCTCCCATCTCCTACCTCCTACTTCTGTGTCCTTTCTGGAATTCTGTGTAGCAATGCTTTTTTACACTTCTTGCCTTTCTGATTCTCTAAGATGTTTCTTTAAGGATTGTCTGAAATTCACCATAGAGTGTGTGTGTGTGTGTGTGTGAAAGAGAGAGAGATTTGGAGGGTTTGGATGGGGGAATAGTAGCAGGTGGGGAAAGAGGTTCCCTCTCCCCCACAATGCTTCTCTCGGCAGGTTTCCCCCAAGAAAGAGCAGCTGAGTCCTTGCATATTGTGGCAGCTGGTGTACCTAGCACTGAGTCCATCGGAGCTGAAGCCAGCTAGGCCCCTTCTCATGGGCAGTGCAACCCTGTGCTGAGGTCCTGCAGCGGTGGCAGTGTGAGGTGAGTAATAGATTCCAAGGCAGGGAGTTAGGGATCTCCAAATCCAGGCAAATGCTGCCTTTCCGCCAGCGCTCCAGACATCAAAGACCTTGCTAGGGCCTCACTGGCTAGGCCTCCGGGCATGACCCCTACTTTCTGGGAGATTTTGCTGTGTGCAGCTGCCCTTGGTCTCTTAGTTCCTTCATCTCTAATATGGGAATGACAGCTTTGACCTACATTTTGGGATGAGGAGAATAAACAACATAACAATCACTGCCAAGTCTTTTGCAAATGTCAAGTACCATCTATGAACTTCAGTGTAACACAGACGTGCTTCCCATCGAGCTGACACTTCCTTTTCTCCTCCTTTCCTGATGTCTAAGTGGCATTTCAGCCACACGCTGCAAATTTGCCTGTCAGTTCCTGTGATGTCTACTGCCCTATCACCTTAATTTTACCTTCCCATTCAAAACGTAGTCCCACCCAATCCATCCCTGCTTCTGGGCCTGGCAGAGGTAACCTAAATGTTCCTAAACTTTCCCACCCAACAAAGGTGCACTTCTTCTCCCAGCTACCCAACAACGCTTGACTTTGTAGCATGCAGTGTGGCGCTTGCTTCCCCGCTGCCTTAAATAATTCCTGGAGTATTTGTCTTAGCAGGTAAACTAGACTGTGAGCTCTTCAAGGGCAGGGACTAGTTTATACAGGTTTCTAGCATCTCCCCTAAAAGCTTCTGACAGCTCCCTGGCAGCTTTGCAAGTTGAACCTCTTCTCTTCCCTCTGTAGGTTTCTCAGCCTGCCTCTCTGATGATCCCCCTGTCTGTTCGTCTGCCTCTCAGGCAGTCACGATAGCTTCTTCGGTTGGCTTCGCCATCTGGCTTTCTGTTGCTATATCCTGTGGTCCAGCTACCTGTTTATAGTTTGCTGTCCCTCTGTCTGGTCCTATTTGTCTTTGTTGGCTGCCTGTAAGACAGCTCTCCTATTGCCCAAGTCAAAAAACAGCTAACCCAAATTTAAAAAAAAAAATGCCCAACAAGAAACAAGCAATTCGATTCCCTTTCATACTGAGCATACATTGGGCTTACAGGACCAGGTAAAACAGCAGCTCGGCAGCTCAGCGGCAGGTGTTTCTGGGATGCCTTCTCCTGAAAGGGAAGCTCCAAGTTTCAGTTGTGGAATTGAAGGTATGAAATTACAGCCTTGTCGATACTGATGCATTCAACTTTCTAGCGATGTTCTGGTAGGGGATCCTCTATAGATCTAGACGGACAGAAGGTAACTAGAACTGCCTAAAATAAGAAGCAAGCCCCTGGATCTCTCCTGGGTGTTCTGTGACAACTACAATAACTTTTATTTATTGAGAGCGTACTGTTGCTAGCTCTGTGCTGGACACTTGATTTGCATGATACTATTTGCTCCTATAGTAACCCTGCAAGGTGGTAGGTATTTGTTTCTAATAGTCATTTTTATTTCTGGTTATACAAGCGACACTAGCTGAAGTTGGGTATTATTAGTATCATCATTTTACTAACAAGGAGGTAGACGAGAAGGGCTAAGTAGCTTGCCTGTCACTGGAGACGTGTGACTTTAGGAAGAAAGATACCTCCTGGAGAGAGTATCTCAGCATCCCAAGTTATTTTGGTACCCTTTAGTGCTCTCTCTCTCACGCACACACACACATCCTCTCTAGCACACTCATGTACTCTCAGACATTCCCACAGTTACATTATCCCACAGACTCCCACTCACTTCTCACACTGGACTCATTTGTAGCGATGCTTACTCTTACCCTATATCCAGGCACGTTTACACGGCCACACACTCAGATCCATATATTCACATTTTCATATTCATATACATTCACCCTTGACCTTACACTCTGCCCTCACATTCACACGTACTCCTTTTGCTATTCATTCCATTCTTACACACTCACAGCACTTTCCCACTCCCTCCCATTCACACAGATGATACTGGACCCTTACCTGCTGAAATTCCTGTGCGATCACACGTACTCTACTCACAAATATACATTGACTTGCCTTTGCCCGCCACTTGGACTCTTTTTCTCCTACTCATAACTATATACACACTCGGTCTCACGCACTGTGTCCTCACTATTTCCTCCTCATTGTCACCCAGCTCATCACAGGCTCATAAACATGTGCATGTGTGCTCAGATATTCACATTTGTATCTTCTCACACCATAAGCACCATCTCCCTTGCACTCTTACGCTCAGAATTACACACTCTTGCACTCAGAAGTACACAGCATTGCACTCATGTACACAATACTGAAACCAACCTTCCACCCTGGGCACATTCACACGTAGTCACACCCACCCATGAAAACATACATTTTGACACACCTTCACTGTCACACATCTTCTCCATGCTGAGGCATAATAACTTTTTTTTCTTTTGAGACTCTGTCACCCTCAGTAGAGTGCTGTGGCGTCACAGCTCACAGCAACCTCCAACTCTTGAGTCTAAGTGATTTTCTTCCGTCAGCCTCCCAAGTATCTGGGACTACAGGCAACCACCACAACATCCATCTTTTTTTTTCTTGCAGTTGTCATTGTTTAGCAGGCTCTGGGATGGGTTTGAACCCGCCAGCCCCAGTGCTGCATGTGTCCAGTGCCATAACCACTGTGCTACAGGTACTGAGTCGGCATAATCACATTTTATACCAAACTCACAGGCACATATGCTAAAAGACAACCATACATACACATTTTCACAACTTCAGCCATTTTCACTGACAACCTCACTCTACCTTCTCACACTCCTGCACAATCACACGGGTATATTCCCATTGACACATTGACTCCTTTATATTCAGTACTCTTACACATTCACATTTAGTCTACAGTCAGACTGCAGACATACTTACAAGCTCACATAGTCAGACGTTCTCATATTCACAACCGTACACTCAATGATACACTCCCGCTCATTTCCACAGACACACAATCACACTATCCCACACTCTTGTGCATTTACAGGTATATTCTGTCACATGCCATCTCCCATTTGTACATATTTTCACAGGGGGGGAATCACACCACGTGTTCACATTCTTACACATTTCCACTCTCCTCCTCTCAGGGACACATCCTCACTCACACTGCTGCCTGCATTCACCCCAGTGCACATGTAAGGACATGCACCGTTGCTAAGCTGGATTTACACTGGTACACACCACACGGACGCACACAATTCACACTGCAGTTGTTAGTTCCCATTGATATATGCATATACTCAGAGGTAATTGTTCATACTTCACATGGCCCCATACCGTGTTTCCCCAAAAATAGACCTACCCCCAAAATAAGCCCTAGCAGGATTTTTATGCATTTGTTAAATATAAGCCCTACCCCAATAATAAGACCTAGTGATGGGCGTGGCTATGCAGTGTATCTGCATAGCCATGCCCTGCATTTTGGGGCAGAGAAGAAGACATCCCATGAAAATAAGCCCTAGTGTGTCTTCTGGAGAAAAATAAATATAAGACAGTGTCTTATTTTTGGGGAAACATGGTGCTCCTGCTCACCCTACCACATCCTCACTTACATTGATATGCGCCGATATGCTTAACTTACACTGACTCCTGTGCCCATGCAGTCATGCACTCTCCTATAAACTTCATGTACTGTTAGACTCACATGGATACACTGACCCAGACATACATTGACACTGACCTACACCGTCTTATGGAGATAATCACACTGGACTATATCTGTGCACATTGATTCATACGTTGACAGTGACCGACACTTTCGTGCACATGCTTTTACTTAGGTTTCCACATTCTCTCATATGCCCCCATACTGATACGGAAATATTGCTGCATTTACACACTTTCTCACCAACACACATACTATATAGTATACCGAATTACCGGCCAAAGTTTCTATTTACAGTCATTTTTTTTCCTTTCTCTTTGCCACTAGTATTGTCCTTACCCTTGCTAAAAGGTTTAAGGGCAACCAGTGACCAAAGGAAAATGGTCTTACCAAGGGTGCCAGTGGGAAATAGATCCTTCCAGAGCAGAAAGGAGCAGAATTTATGTGTAGGGTTAAAATGAAAAAACTCAAAGCCACAGATCAAGTTTTCTATGCTTTCCTTAGTTTCCTTTAACAGCGATCATCTCTGATAGAGCCTTAGCCAGTCCTGTCCAACAGAGGTTGGAGTGTAGATGGTGTGTCTATTTTCTGGAAGTGTATGGCTTAACTTGCCACTTTGTTTCTCTCCCAGGATGGGGAGAAGGTGAAAAATGTGTTTTTTAACGTGCTCTTAATGGTACATGTCTCCAGTTTTGTGTTTACGATCTGGCATTGCCCGTTGGTTATACACATGGAAAGGGCAGGCCTGTTTCCATCTGGCACCTCAAATGTAGCCAGGTATATAATACCCGGTTAGCCCTGGAACATGGCATTCAAGAACAGGAAGGGGAGAGGACTGAGGAATGGCCTCGGTGATAAAGTAAATTTCTCCTATGGCTATGCATGCACATACATAGACCCCACTGAAATTTCAACAGCAGTCACTAATGAGCTACCAGAGGAGATTGCTCAGTAGCTGTAGGTAAAGATAAGCTGAAGGAAGTCCCTTGTACCCCAGACAGACTGTAGATTTTCCTATAAGTGCTTAAAAAGAAGCCCAAACCCTGGAGTGAGCCAGTGGTTCAGGAGCCTGGTGCTAGAGTTGTTTGCCACCAGCCATTTAGAAACATGAGAACACTTCGTAGGAACCTCCCTAGTATGTAACTTCTACTGGAGTCTCCCTGGAGCAAAAATGAGTGCAAAGTATGCCCATGCTGCCGTTTGATATGAGTCCTGGTGTGCTATGGGGCAGGGTCTATACTCTGGGACATCAACCTCCCTCTTCCTGCTACCTCCCAACAGTATATTGAGAACTTCTTTGAGAGTAAGAACTATATTATCGTGCTCATTTGGGGTTCTTTTTTGTTTGTTTGTTTGAGACAGAGTCTCACTTATGTCAACCTCAGTGCTTTGTTGTCACAGCTCACAGCCACCTCCAGCTCTTGCCTCAGCCTCTCCAGTAGCTGGGACTACAGGCGCCCACCACAACGCCCGGCTATCTTTTTGTCACAGTTGTCATTGTTGTTTAGCAGGCCTGGGCTGGGTTCGAACCCGCCAGCCTTGGTGTAAGTGGCTGGCACCCTACCCACTGAGCTATGGCCACCACCGCCTCATTCTGAGTTTTTTTTTTTTATTAAATCATAGCAGTGTACATTAATACTATTATGGGGTACAGTGTACTGTTTCAGTATACAATTTGAAATACTTTCATCCAACTGGTTAACATAGACTTCATGTCTTTTTCTTAGTTATTGTGTTATCACATTTATATTCTACATTTAGAGAGAGTCACATGTACCCTTATAGGATGAACCATAGGCGTGATTCCTCATTTTGGGTTCTTGATGCCTAGCTCAATGCTAGGGTCAGAGAAACTGAGAGATTCAATTAAGAAACTGAACAGAGGAGGTGAGCAGCAACACGTATCAGTACAAATCCAGAGTCTCTCTTCTCTTCCTCAATTCCAGAATTCCAGCAGCATTTCTGACTCAGACTGGGGATTGTCTCTGGGCCCCACATAGTGCTGGGCCCAAAGGGAGATTTAAATGGGTGAAAGGCATATGCTCTGTCTTTGATGTACTATTATTTGTGTGAGAAAGGTAAAGTTCCCGTGGTAAAGTAGTACAAGCTTGGGCTTGGAGGGATCTTTATCTCATGACATCCAGTGGTGTTAATGCTCCTAAGGCTGTAAAGACCTATAAGTCACTGGGGGCAGCAGTTAAAATTTAGAGAAGCCATTTCCTAGAGTAAACTGTCCTAGGTGTCTTGCTCAGCACAGGGCTGTGCTATCGCTCCAGGACATTGTGTCACAGAGCACCTTGTCACTGAGCTTAAGGTAGAGGAAGAAAACTGAGCTATAGAACTTAATGACAATATTGTACTTCATTAAGATCTAGCCACCACTTCCTTCAGGAGAAACTTAAGAGAAACAGCCTGGAAATTTGACATTTGATAGTTTTTTGCTGATACCTCAAGACTCACCAAAGGAAATTCACACAACTTACAGTACTAGCTAAATATTTTAGCCAGGAAAAAAATGCACTTGCCTAAATTTTCTTGAATTTAGGGAAAAGCACAAAAGTGTGAAAACCTACCAGCCCCTTGCATTTATTTTATACTTTTCAAGGTATTTAATAAGCTATTCTTCCATGATGATAGAGGTGGTAGGAGCACCAGCTCTGGGGTCAGGCACAGCAGTGTATGAATTCCAGTTTGGTCAGTTCCTAGCTTGGTGACATTGAGTGATTACTTATCCCCCTTAAGCCTCTATGTCCTTACAGTGATTGTCTTCAAAGCAAAAGATCTCTGAAATAAAAGAGAATCAGTAAGGTTCCTTGTAGCCAAAGCCCTGATTTTCATACGATTTTTTGCCTCTGTTCTTTTAAGTCTTTATTTCTGCTTAGCCACAAGCTAGGTGTCAGTGTTTATTCCCACTGAAGAAGATGAGTGAAAAACGGGTTTAATCCACGAAGAGTTTCCTCAATTCCTGTATCACCTTAGGACATGTTTATCTTGGCACTGAAACGTTGTTTCTTGTTCCTTTAGATGTTTCCTCTAGTCCTGCATCTTACTCTGTTTTTGAAATCAGTGAAGCCTTCAGTGATGCTACCATCTTCATTTGCTGGTACAAAAACTTCTTGGGGTGGTGGGTGGAAGCAACTCCTGAGGCAGGTGAAGCCAGTGATCGACTCATTACCTGTAGGCAGTCCTCTGCTCTTGATTTTAATGTTGAAACATCTGCTTTGTGGGTAAAGGGTCTGCTCTTTTTCTAGGCTTTGATCATAAGCAACACAGTAAAAGTTTGAGGGGTCCTCAAACTTTTTAAATAGGGGGCCAGTTCACTGTCCCTCAGACTGTTGGAGGGCCAGACTGTGGGCCGTGGGACAAGTCGGCTACTAAGCAGGACAGGCAGTGGCGGCAAAAACACCCAGCAGGCCGGATAAATGTCCTAGGTGGGCCGCGTGCGGCCCTCGGGCCATAGTTGGAGGACGCCTGCAGTAGAAGCACAGTTCACTTACTCCCAAGCCCTAAGAACATTGTTGTCCATGCAAAAACTATAACTGACAAAAGTACCACATCACCCTTTGTGTGACAAAGGAGCTTGGGCACCAGAGTCAGAGGTGAGATTGTATAGTCTTACTCTTCTCTCTGCTAGCTGTGTGAGCTTGGGCAAGTGACTTAATATCTCTGAATATCAGTTTCTTCATCCGTGAAATGAACATACTGTAATAATAATACCTTATTTAGTTATGCAGGGTATGTGAACTTATATATGAGTAGCTTTTAGGAGAGTGCTTGGGACATGATGAGATCTCAACGAATGATGGCAATTTTGTCTGTGGCTCACAGAACCTGTAAACTTCTTCCATTGATAGAACATCTTCTATTACTCCAAAGCACTTCCCACATATGGATCATTTGCTCTTCATACCCTTCGGTGAGATGGTCGCTTTTCACAGATGAAGAAATAGACTCAGAGGGGCCAAGAGATATACCCAAGGTCAGGCAGCTCGTTATGGGCAGTGCTGGCCTGTGGAAAGCACCAATCCAGATTGAATACTTGCATCTGTAGTTGGCAAAGCCTTGGGGGGCTACAGTGAGCAAATAAGAGATATTTGAACTGAACATCACTCTTTTTATGAAAAAAAAATTAAATGTGAGCTGCAGTTTGTCTACCAGCTGACCCATACTGTTTCTGGGTTTTGTGCAATGTCCAGAGCATGTGAGAGGGCAACACAGGTGACATAATATAGCAGGAAGCTTCCAAACCGGGCTGAGTGATATATGGCCACAGTGTGGTTCTATTCATGCTGCTCCAGTAACACCAAACATCAGAGTCTGGGAATTCTTACAAAATACTGAAACACATCAACAGACCCGGTGCCGCTTGGCCGTGTCACTTCTGACATGAAACTTACATGAGATCAAGTTTAGTAAATTTTAGGGAAAGGATAGGGGGACCATTTGCCTCATAGTCATGCATTCGTCTTGACTTCATCCATGAGAGCATCTTGTCACTTCCTCCATCTCTTTGACCATCTTTCTCAGGAATCACTGCTCCCTCTTCCAGCTCCTAGATGTTGGTGTTCCCATGAGGTCGTTGTCTTATTCTGTATTCTTTCTGGGAGACTGTACATATTCTCCTGCTGATGGCCTCAAATTAATATCTTCAGCCCACATGTTCAGCTCTCCACTGAACAGTTTCATAGCGCCGAAGGAATGTGTTGGAACTGCTGCCACTGCGATTGTATTTATTGTTTTAATATTGCAATCGCTGTTGCAAGGACTCGATACAACTGGAGACACTAGCGTATTTCTTTTTCTCACCGCATGTGAATTTGAAGCTTCCTTCAATTTTTTAGTACTTATGTGGTTTATACTTCTCAAAGACACAAGGCTTTAATATTTGTCTTGCTCCCCATGAGATAGTTTTAATTTAATTTTTATTTAGATTCCCCATGTGTCACTGTTTTTATCCTCTCACCTTGACTTACATAAGAGTTATGTGGCTGAGGTCCATTTGCATGTTTAGTGTTTATAGAATTATTATGTTTGTCATTAAAGTCTGTATAAAATTTTAGGTGATTGTTTCAAAAAAACAATCTCAAAAAAGCAACTCACTTTGTTGCTCTGGTTTGAGTGCTGTGGCATCACAGCTCACAGCAACCTCACACTCCTGGGATCAAGCGATTCTTTTGCCTCCACCCCCAAGTAGCTGGGACTGCAGGCGCCCTCCACAATGCCTGGCTGTTCTTTTGTTGTTGTTGCAGTTGTCGTTGTTGTTCAGCTGGCCCAGGCCAGGTTCGAACCCTCCAGCAAACCCGCCAGCTTCTGTGTATGTGGCTGGCGCCATAACCACTGTGCTATAGGCGCCGAGCCAGCAGTTAATCTTCCTAGCCTAGCATCCATGCCATTCTAGAGCCCCTATTGATATCTCTCTTTTCTGGGCTTTCTGTTCCCTTACAGCCTATGCTTCTCTCCCCTAGCTGATTTTCTTAGTGTTGTCACTTTTCAAAATTATTTCCATGTTGCTACCTAGCATATCTCACTTCATGGGGGGAAATTGCCCCCCAAGTCATCAACCTTAGACATCTGCTACGTTGTCACCTAAGTAATAGTTCTGAAATTCCAAGCTAATCACACTATCCTACTGCTTGAAACCTCTTCATACACATAGGAATAGTCCAAACCCCACAGACTTAGAAGACCCTTCTTGCTTTGTCTGTACTAATCTTATTTTTTTCCATTTCTCTTTGTCTCTAAGCTCCTCTGGGACTTAACATGCATTGTTCCTTGTACCTGAAACATGATTTGCTTGTTTTTCTTAATTTGGCACAAGTATATGTCCCTTGTGTAGCTGCCTTCTTCAGGCTGCTGGGACTCCCTCTTTCTGTTCTTACACGGCAAACTGTTCTCTTCTTTGCACTGAGATGACACCCATTACATGTTAAGTCTCTTCAAGGGCAGGGGCAACCTTGTTCATCTCTCACACTAGAAGATGATAAACTCCTACTTGTCCTTCAATACCCTGATCAAGTGCTATATCCTCTGACTTCTTTGCCAGCATTAGCTAACCTTCTTCTGCCATCCTTTGAAAGCATACTCTGCCCCCATCAGCACATAACAGATACTACCTAACTGCTAAATGAATAAATTTATAAAATTGTAATGATTTCCTCAAGATCACAGAATAATCCAGAACGAGGGCTGGAATTAGTCATTGTTCCTTTCTTGGAGATAATTCTTTTGGGTGCATGAAAGACTTGCTAATTAAAAATCAACCCCCATAGCTAGACATGGCTGCATATGCCCATAGTCCTAGCTACTTGGGAAGCAAAAGCAGGAGGAGCACGTAAGCCCAGGATTTCAGGGTTACAGTGAGCTATGATTGTGCCACTGCACTCAAGCCTGGGCAACACAGCAAAACCCTGATAAATATAATACATGTAAATAAAATATACATAAATATAAATATATAAATACACACACACACACACACACCAACCCCTAAAATTAAGACCATGCATAACAGGATGCAACTTAGTTCTTAAATGTTACATGAAAGAGGTTTTTTAATTCACGTGTTATGTTCCTAATACATTTTCCCCAAAAGAAATCTGTTCTGATCATAATGTGGTTACAGTTCGAGAAAATGCTTTGTGTCAAATCATACCGATCCCTTCTTCTGTAGAAGATCCCTCCTCCTGATGAGGGGACAGTGTCCTGGTTTTTAAAGTCTTGCACATGTTACAATTTCCCAAGGTTTGAGATCTGTTCTCTTCCTTATACAGTACCAACGTCACTTAGTCCAGTAGAGATGGGCCTAAGACTGAGAAAGCTAATCTAGCATGCTTGCAGCATTCATTGGTTGAAATGAAACATACTGTCAAATAGTCTTACCTGATACCCACTTAGTGCTTTCTGGTTTTAACATCCTGTTCAAGTGCCATATCCTCTGACCCCTCTGAGAACATTAATTACCCTTCCTGCTGTCCCTCCAAAGCCTCTTTCGCCCGCCTGGGTTGAATCACACTGTATTCCTATTGTATATGCACGTTTGCCTTCCTCACTAGACCGGGAGCTCTTTGAAGATAGGGTCTGGTCTTTATTCATCTCTTTATGTACCTCCTGTTCCTGACATAATACCTGGTACCTATGAATGCAGGTGATGGGAGGTTTAAGGCCAAGCGGTGATGTTCTTTGGAATAATATCAAACATGTTTTGTATGTGTGGTAGTATGATTTCTCATATAGAAAGCAGCCTCTTTTTTTTTAAGCGCTCTTCCTTTTTGAACGCACCTACTTTTAGTTGTTTTGTACTTCTATTTTCGTCTGTATATTTGAGACAAATTTTATACTTAATGTGCAGCCAGAGATGAAACCCACTGCTGGAGCCTATCACCTCACTCAGGGCTAGACACTTACTGTTTACACCCATCCCCTAGATGGTGCCTGGTAGATAGGCACTAGGAACTGTTGTTTGACTAAATGAATGTGTGCACAGATGGGTTGTTTCGGGAGCCCTAATAATAGTTCATCTTCTATTCTAGAGTTACTGTCTGACTCCTCAAACTGTAGTACATCTCTCTTTGGGTCTCCGGATTCTTTGAAAGGAAAGTCAACCCGAAATCAACAGGGATAAAGCATTACCTGGTATATTATCCTATAAAAGGCAATGTTTGGCTAACAGAAGAGCTTTTCTTTTCCTGTTTATATAGCTGTGTAACCAACAGGCCGTCACTGCGAAGGTGTTCAGAAGACTGAACGGAATGGCTAGGCAGTCTGCTCAAGGCCCCCAAACACGCTGGTGGTTGGTTGTCAGGATTAGGAGCACTATGACATGGGGAATTTATCAGGCTTCATCTTGCAGGAGCAAGAACACTCAGATGAGCATCGGTGGATGCAGAATATTTATTAAGAACACCCTGGTTCTTTCCCCGTTCTCTCTCTAATATTTTTCTCACGATGTGTTCTAGGTCACAGTCCAGACTCCACAGTTATCATTTAGGAACTACTGACTGATTTCCCCTCAGGCCTAGAGTTCAGCTTCTCCCACCAAACCCTGCTTCTGCTTTATCTATAATTTTCTTACCCTTGCGGTGAAGGTTGGGACCCTGTTATCTCCGTTTGGGGCTTCCCAGGGCCACAGAAAGACTCAGGGGCGTAGCAATCTTCCCTTCGTATGTGTGTGAGCAGCTGAAACCAGGTGTTGAAGTGAGAGGCAGTAAGAGGAACAAACTACTTGGTGGATCCGGCAACTTACAAAGGAAAAGCGTGGGTAAGCTGGGCAGAGGAAGGCAATGGGAAAGCCGACGTACTCAGTTGTAAAGTCCTCCTTCACATCAGCCTTTTGGTTTCTAGAGGGATTGCTTTGGGCTAACTGTGGCTCTTTTTTATAGCCATGGTCAGTTTTCTCGAAGGCAAAACATTTCTTTCTAGTGGGGTCCAAGATGGAGAATTCCTACAACTAAGGTTTAGAATGTCTACAGTTAAGCCCACGGTTAGCTGAATGTTTATTCCCTACTACTATAAAGTGGGATAGATGAAAAGTGGGTCTTATTATGTCCGGTTCTTCTTGAGGAGACCCTTTTTAAAATAGATTGTATCTCATCTTATTTACCATAACTCCCAAATAGTAATAAAATGCTGAAAAGTGCATGCTCGGGTATCTTAAAATATGGACAGGTAAACTTAGCTCAGGGGCAAAAAAAAAAATGAGGAAGAGTTGCTACATTTCATACCAGTTCAAATTCTTTAATCTCCACTTCTGGCAAGAAGTCACTTTTCTTTTTTTTTTTGTAAAATGTGAGCTTTGCTACACGGATGTAGGGTCCTGGCTGAGAAATAAAACCAGCTCTTAATTACCCCATATAGCTCTTCTCTTCAGATATAGACACCTTGCTTGCTGAAAGTTTATTTGGGTACAGGGAACCTGGGAATGGAGCAAGGACCTGGCTGGGATGATAAGCCGTGATGTACAAGTTGAAAAGCAATGCCCGGGCGCCTCTATGGTATGCTGAAAACTCTTGCAAATTCAGGAACTGAATTTCGGAGCCTAGATTTGAGGAAATTTGTGGTTATTTCACTGGGGTGGATCAAGATAGGGTGTAATTATCATCCGTGCCTAGTAACCAAGAGCAGCTAGAATGCCAGAGACTCAGGACATTGATGTCCCCTATCCTATTCACTGGGGATGTTAGTCTGCATCTCATTTGTTCCATCTGAATGCTTCTAAGGATGTTACAGTCTCTTTCTGAGAACTAGGAAATGTTTTCTCACTAGGTTTTCCTTCCCTTTTCTTCCCCCCCCATTTCTTTAAGGCTTCTTTTCAGATCACTTTGTTTTATGCTTAAAACTATTTCTACCTCTGTTCTTGGTGCATCTTCTTTTCTTAGTAGCATCAATATTGGAAACAAAAGGCTGGAACCTGTAATAAGGCATTTGTTTGAAAATATAAATGCATGTCAGATGATCATTAGCATTTTCTTGGCATTAGCTCGTGCAGCGTACACAGTGAATAATAAAGTATGGTGCTGCATGCATTTAGAGGCTTAAGAAGGCATTTGGAAAAGAATTGTTTAGAAAAAGAACAGAAAAGTAGCTATTTGTCCCTCATAATATATGCAGTATATGAGGTCTGGATGGTAAAGTATACCCAGTGATTTTCTTATTTGCAACCTGATATTGAAATCTGCAACTATAACATGCTGGCTTATTGGACTCAATTAATGCCAACTTCCTGCTGAAAACAATGGAAGTCACGCATACAAATGTTAGCAGAGAACCAGGACTTATAGCAGAACCGAGCTCATTTGCTTGGGTGTAGGAAAGGGAACATGAATGTCTTCTGTGTGAGTGTGCTTGTATGTATGTCAGCAGTGAGCTATCTCTTGCATGATCTAAGATTGAAACTAGGCAGCTGTAAAAAGAGCTAGTGCCTCCCTTGCTTGTCCGGCTGCTTTTGCAAATCTCCTGCCTAACAAGTAGCTCAGCTCCTCCTGATCAAATGATCTTAGAATTGGCTTCCCTCCATTACACACTGTAATGGTATCTCCCTGGCGAGGCTCTCTGAAACAGCACACCCCTGTCTCTGATAGCAGAGTTCCCTTGGTGAGTGCCCCAGAAGAGGCAAGCTCAAAAACAAGGCCCTCTAAGAATTAGTTCAAGTGGCCAACGAAACCTGTTGGAGTATTGTCAGTAAATCCCCTACCTAGCCTTGGGTCTTTGGATGGGAAAAGCAATTGAAATCAGTAAGTACCAGCCTGAAGTGGGTTGAAATGAAAATGCGAGATCTGTTATATGAACATTTGGGGAAGATACAAATGTATATATAAAGAGTGTGTGTGTATTTGTGGGTTTACTTGGACACATGTTGTATTTGTATGCTGGAAAGGGAATTGACAAGAGTTTACAAGCTTAAGGCATTCTAGTCTCAATTCTTTCACTAATTTTGTAACCCTGGGCAGGTCACTTAACCTCTATCCTTTGTAAATTTCTCAGGTGGAAGATGGGGATGGTTTCCCTTGTTTACAATATGGACATCAAGTTCAAGTAAGAGCAGGATACAGAAGTGCTTTGGACATTACAAAGTCATATATTTTTAAATGATGTCTTACTAATCAGATGGTAGCCAGCTTCCAAATGATGCCCAAAGCTTGGCAGTTAGACTAGTGCTGGTATTTCCAAACATGCCTACTTGTGTCTGATCTGCTACAATTAGGCTTTAAAGGCTTATACAACATTATGAAAAACTTACTCATGGTGGCAGCAAATACTTTGAATGTGTAGATTTCCATTTCATTACCTCACATATGTATGTAATGCTTATTGGGAACAAGAGACTATACTAGGTAAATATGAAGGCAAACAGTTAGGAATGAGGGGCTCTTACCCCAAGGAGCTAATGAAGGGAGTGACACACTTAATGACTCTGTGATTTGTGACAACATGACAGAAATGCTAAGTTGAGGTCATCTAGCTAACCATAGTTAATGGTGGGGCTATCCCTTTTTCACCTAGTCTGGAAGGGCGGTATGGCTTCAGAGCTCCTGGGAGTTATGGACCTGAATCATTCCTGTTCCTGCAAAATGCCCTTTTTAACATCTTAGCATATTATGGGAACTCATGCCTGCAAAGTTGTAAGAAACCTTCCAATGTGTGTTGCTGTGGAAATGCAAAGCAATGTATATTATTTCTTCCAAATCATAAGACCTTGTCCCCTTGGGGAATGTAGATGATTCCTTTTCCTTTCCCTTTTCCTTTTCCTTTTCCTTTCCCTTCCCTTTCCCCTCTCCCCTCTCTCCTCTCCCTTCCTTTCCTTTTTCTTTTCTTTCCAATTAAGTCCACTGTATCTTCTTACACTATCAGTCATAAGTGAGCTGCCAGTTGGTACATTTGTCAATAATGCATCCAAGATAAAGTGGATTTAGTGTCACCATAAGCTAGTTAGCAAAGCCTAGTTTTTTCCCAGTCTATACCTTAAAGCTCAGCTAGCCATCTTGAAAATGTATGCTTCTGGTTACCAGGGAGCCCAGGAAAGAGCCAGCAGGTAGAATTCTTGGATCCTTTTGCCCACCACCAAAATGCAGTTCAGTGAACACCTTCTGATAGTAAAAGTATCAACCTCGTCCTCAAAGAACAACCCATGTTGATGTCACTGTCTAAGGAGATATCATCGGACTTTAAGCCTAGGTTTACTTAATGCATTGAAGTCTGAAGGTCGTCATTAAAAGTTCAGTTCTTGATCTAGAGAGTTAATTTTCGTTATAAAGAATTTTCAAATTCTAAAAATTGGAAACATTCTCATGTTGTAATGTAGTGAAAGTTCTTTGGCTCAGCGCCTATAGCTCAACCGGCTAAGGCGCCAGCCGCATACACCTAAGGTGGCGGGTTCGAATCCCCAGCCCGGACCCGCCAAACAACAATGATGGCTGCAACCAAAAAATAGCCGGGCGTTGTGGCGGGCGCCTGTAGTCCTAGCTACTTGGGAGGCGGAGGCAAGAGACTCGCTTGAGCCCAGGAGTTGGAGGTTGCT
>CAUYTI010070093.1:0-22118 GCA_963575145.1 Galago senegalensis
CTTTACCTCTTACATGTTTACATGGATGGAGCTGGAACATATTCTTCTTAGCAAAGTATCTCAAGAATGGAAGAAAAAGTATCCAATGTACTCAGCTCTACTATGAAACCAATTTATAAGCACCCCACTCCCATATGAAAGCTATAACCCAACTACAGCTCAAGATGAAGGGGAAAGGGAGGGAAGGGGAGGGGGAAAATGGATGGAGGGAGGGTAATCGGTGGGACCACATCTATGGTGCATTTTACAAGGGTACATGTGAAATCTACTAAGTGTATGATATAAATGTCTCAACACAATAACTAAAAAAATGCAGTGAAAGCTATGCTAACCAGTTTCATGAAAGTATTTCAAATTGTATATAAAACTAGCACCTTGTACCCCATAATTGCATTAATGTACATGGCTATGATTTAATTAAAAAATCAGTATGAATTATTTTATTATTCTTTTTTTTATTTCCTTATTCTTTTTGATGATGTCTATGTGTAATTTTGCCAGCATTTCATTTGCGCTCCCTAGGCTAAATAAGCTTTTGATTTCCATAGCCTACACCACTCTCATGAGGACATTTTGATAGTTTCAAACTGGAAAAGAATTGTGTCTAGTTAACAGGGATTTTTGTGTAAATAGATAAAAACAGCAATGCAAAAGGTGAATATTATGACATGATTTTAGTCTAAAATCCTCCTTGAAACTAAAGATACTTTGATGTTCTTTATGGAAAGAACATTGGATGATGGATCAAGGCACCTAAACAAGTGATTTGGGGCAAGTTATTCTCTCTGAGCTTCACTATTTACATTTGTAAAAAAGATATTTTTTGGTGACATACTTCCATTTGGTCTGTCTATGGGGCCTGGAGGAAGTGAGGAAAGAGGTTATGTATACAGGGTGGTGCCTGTGGCTCAAGGAGTAGGGCACCAGCCTCATATAGTGGAGTTGGTGGGTTCAAACCTGTCCCTGGCCAAAACTTAAAAAAAAAAAAAAAAAAGAAAAAGAGGTTATGTATCTATTATCTATTGCCACATAATAACCCCAAAATGTAATGGCTTAAAATAACAAGATTATTGGCCGGGCCTCATGGCTCACACCTATAATTGTAGCACCTATAATTGAAGGTCTAAGTGGGTGGATTGCTTGAGCTCAGGAATTTGAAACCAGCCTGAGAAAGAGTGAGACCCTGTCTCTACTAAAAATAGAAAAATTATCCGGGCATTGTGGTGGGCATCTGTAGTCCCACCTACTTGGGAGGCTGAAGCAAGAGGATCACTTGAGCCCAAGAGTTTGGGGTTGCTGTGGGCTATGATGCCACAGCACTCTACCCAAGGTGGCAGAGTTAGACTCTATCTCAAAAACCAACCAACAAAAAGTAACAATATTATATTTTACAAGTCTCTGATTGATGGGGCTTAGGTAAGTGGTTCATCTGCTCCACACAGTACAGCCTCCATCACTCAGGTGCTGCAATCAACAATGAGCTTAGTAACATCCAAACTAACTCTCATCTCTCAGGGCTTTTTCACATGATCTTTCAGGACACACATTCAATGTTGTGTCCTGAGCTTCGTTGCAGCATGGATCCTGGATTCCAACAGGAAACTGTCCAAGAGGACATGCTCCCACATGCAAGTGTTTAGTCTCTGTGCATCACATTTATCAATATTCCATTGGCCACTTGGCTAAGCCCAAGACAAGGGGCACAAGCACTACACAGAGGCATGAACATCAGGAGACATGGGTCATTGTAAGAGCAAGAAGTGCAGAATGGAGGTAAGACTTTGCAGATTGAGATGTTTCAGCCTGATCATCTTCTCCCAAGGAACCTGTATCCTTGTTCTCTAGACTCTGCCAGCCCATTAAGTCATTGTTTCTGAATGGAACAGATCATAAAGCATTTCCTTCCCAGAAATATACCCATAATATAAATGGCAATTTCATCATCACAAGAGTTATCTGGAGGTATTTTCATACATGAGATATTTTTGCTATCATTAATCCGAATCACTGAAATAATCTGGTGAATAATGAGGGAGGTTGTATGGTCCAAAGGGCTAAAGAAAGAATCAAAGAGATTTTAATACTGCCTCTGGAAGAGTACAGTAACAAATATTTATTGAGGCCGTGTAGTATGCCCAGACCTTTACTAGACAACTAGACTGTGGCAATATAAGAGAAATATTAATATAATAAAAACATCAACACATCAAAATATAATTAAAAGGAGTCTTAATATAGTGGCATTATATGCTAATAACAATCATTGCTGCGATTATTGTCACTGTTACTAACTACTATTTTGCTTCTTTAAAAACCACTGTACTGTATGTTTTCTGTGCTTTAGTTTATCTAATCCTCCCAGCAACCCTATAAGGAAGGTACTAGCATCCTCATTATTTTTACTTTTTTTTTCTGCAGTTTTTGGCCGGGGCTGGGTTTGAATCCACCACCTCCGGCATATGGCGCCACTGCCCTACTCCCCTGAGCCACAGGCGCCGCCCCTAGCATCCTCATTTTACAGATGAGAAGACTAAGGTTTTGTGAGGTTAAGCAACTTTCCAAAGTCACTCAAGTAAAAGTCAGAGTCAGGCAGAATTCAAATCTATGTACTAATTTATCCAACCACCAAATATTTAGTGAATGTTGTCTGTGTGCCCAACTCTGAATGAGTCTTATTTTTTTGTTCAACAAAAGTTTCTCAATCACCTGCCCAGAGGATTCTAAAAAGAATGATGAATAGATACTGGTGGGGGGAAGAAACTGTAATAAAATCAGTTTCTACCTTTAGTTAAAAGATGAATATCTGGGGGTGGCACCTGTGGCTCAAAGGAGTAGGGCGCCGGCCCCATATACTGGAGGTGGTGGGTTCAAACCTGGCCCCGGCCAAAAACTGCAAAAAGAAAAAAAAAAAGATGAATATCTGGGATCTGGCATCGTTTTGCCCTATGAAAGGTTGTATATGGTGCACACTCCTCCAGGGAAGCTCAATGCATTGACCTCCACAATCTGGGATTCTTGCTATACTGCTAGCCCTCCTGGTCACTTGAGCAGGCCCTGCCCTGACCTAGAGTTTCTCTTTCCTCACCACCATCATCTTTCATCCTCACTTCCAACATCACTCCTCCTGCCTTGGCCATCTCAAGTGTTGATGACTAAAGTTTAAGTCTTAGGGGTAATGACTAAGAAAGATGTCGAACCTTGCATCCTATATTCTTCCTTCGACAGTCAAGTTTTAGAAATAGGAAACTTTGTCCAGAATGCTGAACCTATAAGTACTTTAAAAACTATGGAAAGTTTCATGATTTATTGTGGAGACATAAAATAAGAATCAGTTAACTCTTGGATATAGTCTGTAGGGAAAAACTCAGATCAATTTTGGGTAAAAACTGATGCATTTACTAATAAATAAGGCTGGCCTTCTTTATAAGAAACAAGTAAGGAAAAGTACAAGGCTGGAAAGAGTCAGGCAGAATAGACAATAAAGTATAATAGGGATTCAGAGAAGGCATAGACTAGCTGGGTGGCCTGTCCCTAATAAACATCACTGGGAGTTGGAGAGCTGCCTGGGAGTGGGAAGTGAGGACTGAGATGAATTATTGAATGAAGAAACTGGGGAAGAGCATTAAATTGCATCTTCTCCGCATGTGATCTTGAAGAGAAGGGATGCGTTTCTAAGATGATGGACTAAGTAGCTGTTTATTGGTTTCATTTAAAGATGAACAGCCCCCCTTCTTCCTGGCCCTCCGAAGAAAATGCTCCTGTAGCCCCATTATAAATAAAATGCCCACCAACAAGCCACCTTTTTCAACTGGGGAATTTAAAGAGCCCTGTCACTTTAGAATAAAAAAGAGCAGAGAAGAAGAGACAAAGGCATTACCACCCTTGAATTCTTTAGACCAAGCTCAATTCTGATGTGCATTTTTTTAAGTAGAGGGACCCTTCCTGGGTGATTGAGCAATGAGTGATGTTTTACATAGTCTTTACATTTTTTTTTCTGAACTTTATAGATTATTATGATGACCAGTATTGCCTTTGGAGTATGAGGAAACAGTAAGAATCAGGATACTTAAAATTTGGTGTAGGTCAGAAGAATTACTGAGGATTTCTGGGATGAAGGTGGATAGTGTGCTAGAAACAACATAAAGTTAAGGTAAGCGGGGTTAAGGAGAAAAGAAAAAAACTTTTTTTTTTCATTTATCCATTTCACATTTGTTTCCTAACAATAAGCCCCATAGAAAAAGGTACCATTCAAATAAAAAAGAAAGAAAGAAAGAAAAGAAAAGAAACCACAGATTTAGAGAATAGGATGGAAGTATAATTTTAAACTCTGTAAGTGGTTAAGATATCATAAAAGGAGGTTGGGTCTCCCATTCCCTAAAAGACTGCATCCTTTCTGTTTCCTACAGAATATCTCCTGATTCCTATGCCTGTAAGAGAGCAAGGTTCTCTAACAGAAAGTTCTGATTTTTAGAAGACTGTAAGGTTTTCTTATAAACATATGTTTTTCATTATAAATGTGAAAACCACAGATTTCAACACAGAGAAGAAAATTTGCTCATAATTTGGCATTGTGCTTTTTCTATTTACCATATACATATCACATAGCAAAATCATTATTCAATGTTGCTACATAGTCTTATGACCACCATCTAAACAGCCTCTTATCATGATGTATCATAATTTGTAAGTCTTTTCAAATTTGTTGAGTGTGCAGAGCAGGCAAGACATCCAATTGGAAATGCCATCTAGGCAGTGCCAGAAAAACTTGTGTGTGTGTGTGTGTGTGTGTGTGTGTGTGTGTGTGAAAGCATTCAACTCTTTGATTTCTATTCAATACAAAGGTCTTGGTAATTTTTTCCATGGGCTCATTAAGTTATCATTGCCTGAAGAAAGGATGCTCCTAGGGGCATTCAACATATTTGCCTGTCAATTAGATGTGGACCCAGCCAGCATATTTATCAAATTTGTAAATGGCCCAGGACTTGGGAGGCATAACCACTATGGTAGATGATGGATTCTGAATCCAAAGAGAATTTGGTGAGCTAAAAGAAGAGGATGAATCAAGCACGATGGCATTTCACAGGGTAAGAGTCAAAAGAATTGAAGATGTTTTGACTAGAGAAAAGATGATACCTTAGAATGGATAGACAAGATAATGGTTCTCAAATATCTGAGGGATTTTCATTATGAAAAGAGAATTCTAAAGAGATCTGTAGTAAAAGGTAACTATGACTATAAGGTTCAAACTAAGAAATTACTTCATAACAGATGGAGCTGTTAAATAAGAAATAATTCACTGTCACTTGTCCATTGATCCCACAAATATTTACTGAGCACACCTACTGTGTGCTAGCAGTGAATGAGGAGACAATCATGGTCCTCACCCACACGGCGTCCACATTTTTGCTAGAAAGACAAGCTGACAGATAACAATCAAATAAAGTACTTTAAAAATCACAAACTGTGTGTTAGAAAGTAAACAATATAAGGGCTTAAAGTAGACATTAGTAAGAGGGACCACTGCAAACAGCCCCCCTAAAAAATCTTTCTGTGATGACACTTCGAGAGATACCTAAAGGATGAGAAGGAGCCAGTTATATAAATAACAACAGGGTGTTCCAGAAAACAACTCTGAAGAAAAAAAAGTTTGTCTGTCTGAAAACTCAGAAGAAGGTGACTGGTGCTGGGGCAGGTGTATGAGGAGGAGAGTGGTGAGTGAAAAAGTAGGAGATGGGACACAGGCAGAAAGCAGGGCCTTTGGGCACAGTCAGGAGTCTGGATTCCAATCCATGGGTAATGAAAAGCTGTTGGAGAAGCTGAAGCAAAGGACAGACTTGACTGATTTTTTTTTTTTAAGATTACACTGACTTCAGTGTGGAGAATGGATTATAGAGAGGCTGGAGCAGAAGCAGGGGGACCTATTGAGAGGCTATTGCTGGTGTCCAGGAGGCAGGAGACAGTAGATTGGACAGGACAGGTGGCAGCAGAGATAGAAGAAAGCAGATCCAGGGTAGAATTCCGGGAGGAATTAAGTTCAAGGTAGACCCTTGGAAGCCCTTTCAGCCTCTGTGACTCTGTAAGAGATAGCGAGGAGATTGGAGAAGAGACATAGGCATGTGAACAAAGCTCATTGTGCACTCAAGCCATTGTTCCCATTGATTTGCATGCACAGGCTGTTTTCCTGAACATTTTAGCCATGAAAGGCACTAAACCAAAGAGTGAACCAAATTCCCCCAAAGAGTTAATTACTGCCCTAGCCCCAAGAGGACTGGATAAAACAGGAGCATGTGGAAGGCATCAAGGAGCAGCACTAATGGGACCAGCCCACTGCCAGACACTGTCCCAGTAATGCTACAAATTACCAGAGCCTCTGGAATCTCAGGTCTGCAGCTGCTGCACAGATGTATGCTGAGCACTGGGGTGAGAGCAGAGAAAGGAGGGTGGAGTGCAAGGAAGATGCTGATCAACCCAGGCCTCTTGGCATTTAGAGAAATGACCACCACTCCTATTGCCACAGAATAACCAGAAAGATCTTTTCAAAGTGCTAATGCAGTGATTCTCAACCTGTGGGTCACAACCCCTTTGGGGGTTGAATGACCCTTTCACAGGGGTCACCTAAATATATCCTGCATATCAGGTATTTACATTACAATTCATAACAGTAGCAAAATTACAGTTATGAAGCAGCAACAAAAATAATTTTATGGTTGGGGGTCACGACAACATGAGGAACTATATTAAAGGGTCACAGCATTAGGAAGGTTGAGAACCACTGGGCTAATGTGATTAAGTCTTCATTCTCATCCCCTGATCTTGAATCCTGCAGTGGCTTAGCCTTCCTTTTAGGATAAAGAGCAAAATCGTTAGCATGGTCTAAAACAGTCTATAAGCGAGCTGAGCAGATGTTACGGTTTGCCCAGGGCAGTTGGGGTTTGTGCCTATTTTGGTAGTTATTGATAGCCCTTCATTTTCCTCTCACAAGTGTTTCAGTCTAGACAATAAATTATATGGTGCCCCCCTCCTTATAAAATCCCATGTGATCTTTCCACTGCAGATCTCTCTACCTCATCTCCTGCCATGCTCTGAGCAGCAGCAGCCACCACCCACCCCACCCCAGGCTTCTTTCTGGTCCTCCCTCGAACTCTCCATCATTCTCCTGTTCAAGTGGCTTTACATAAGGTATCCTTTCAGGCTGGAATGCATTTACATGACCTTCTCCTTGACAATACCACTGCAGGAGTCCTCCCCCAGGTCCTCCTTGGCCACAGGGGCTCTCCCTTGAGCTGAGGGTGCTCCTCTCCTCCCTGACACCCAATATAAGGAGCATGGTTATTTGTGATTCTTTGATTAAAGTTTATCTATCTCTCCCACTTGAATAAGGGCAGTGACCATCTCCTCTTTGCTATTGAAAGATGAATACCAAGTAGACTTTGATCAGCTGAATAAATAAGCAAATAAATGATGAATGAACAAATAACTGACCACTTACTGGCTACTCCTGACAAAATAGAAGGCAAATGAAAACTATGTTTTAGTACGTCAAGGAAATGGTAATCGATGACCTTTTAAACTCTTCCTAACACATTTATTTGTAAGATATGTTCATATGTTCTTATGCATGTATATGTATTTTAAAGTAAATATTGGCCAGACATGGTGGCTCACACCTGTAATCCTAGCACTCTAAGAGGCCAAGGCAGGCAGATTGCCTGAGCTCAGGAGTTCAAGAGAGAGAGAGCCAGAGCGAGACTTTGTCTCTAAAAATAGCCTGGCATTGGGGCGGGCACCCATAGTCCCAGCTACTTGGGAGGCTGAGACAAGAGAATCACTTGAGCCCAAGAGTTAAAGGTTGCTGTGAGCTATGACACCATAGCACTCTATGGAGGGTGACAAAATGAAACTGTGTCTCAAACAAATAAATAAAGTATTGATTTTCATACCATTTCCCTCTTAAAGCTGGACCCATATCCCAAAGGCATCATAGTAACTCAATGTCCTTCTAAAACTCCTTTTTGAGATCTGCCTAAAATGTCTGAGTATATTCTACTGGACCTCCTCAATAATGACACAATTATGACCTTCAGAAGGAGGATCTGATTTATGGAAAAGCCAACTGAAGTCTGGTGCCACATTTGATGAACAAGCCTGGGGACCAAACCAGAGAGAGGCTTTCAGGGCAAACATGAGGTGGAAATTTACAGAGACTGAATCTTCCACATGTCTCCTTATCTGCCTCTGAGAGCAATTCCAAACACTCTTGGAGCTCTGGCAGCTAATACGGAAAGGGACAAGCCTCTGATGTGACTATTTTGAAAGATAAGACTTGTGTAGTCATTTGAAAACATGTCTAAAAAACAATCAACCTCCGGAACAAATTCTTCAGAATGGCAATCTCACCTCCCAGCTGTGCAGTCCTTTTGAGTTTATAAAGTGCTTTTCCAAAATTGATCAGACATGACTTTTTCATCAACTGCCCACTCTAAGAGCCATCACTATTTTCATTTTGGAGAGCAAGGGTAATGGGTAGGAAAGTGGAAACTGAGCTCACCTAGGGTTATGAATCATGAAGTCTTTAAAGAAATCTAACGTCTCCCAGGACTAAGCATGGCTGGAGCGGAACAAATACCAACTCCCCAAGATAGCAACACAATGGCCTCCATTCAAGTGTCCACATGCCCCAGAGCCCACTTATTTGGGCTTCCTCATCTCAAATAGGCCAAGGCCTGCCCCAGGATTGACAAGCAAAACTCAGCTCTGACATTTCACTAGTACCACCAGCATATTTGCCTCATGGCTTCCAGGTGGGACGGAAGAAAAAGTATTTTCTGAACCTCACTTTGAATATTCAAGTGCCTAGTGCAAGGGAAGAGCTATAGAGCTTAGAAATTTGGATGTGTCATCTGCGCTGTGGGCCTTAAAAAACTGAGGAAGAATAAAGAATGAATATATTAGAGGATCCTGGTAAGCTTATGCTTTGAGGGTTCTCTATCTTCCCACTATTAACTGTCTAGTACCAAACCCCGTTTCAGTTTCAGAATGTGAGTGCAGTAAATTAATTGGTCTAAACACGTTTAGTCTCCTTGCTAGCACTTGTACACTAGCCTTCTACTTCCAACCTAGAGTGCAGGTATTTCAGCTCTCTAGAGCACCACCTCTCTGGCTTCAGTATTTATCAGGAGACAAAAAAAAGAAAGAAGCCACTGAGTTTCACAGAAATGCAGTCTTTGTTGTGACACAGGGGCAACAGAAAATGGCACTGAAAACATAGTCTGGTCCTGGATGGAGGCAGTGTAACCAGAAAGACAACCAAGACTGGAAAAGTCAGAGGGTAGACCAAGATGAAAGGGCATGATGTTAGAACTGGCACCAATCTGGGAATTGTTCAAAATTCTCTGGGGAACCAAAGTACCCCCCAGATATCTAACATCAGGGCCATTGATTGAGCAAGAATATTTTTCCTGGCCCTGGATTTTGGCAACAAATAGAATCAAAGATATTTCTTTTTCTAGCTTGTTTAATTCACTTTTACTCAATCCCTAAGAGAGGCTTTCTTCTCCCTGGATCTATTATAACCAGTAGGACCACAAGCCATTGTTCACATTGAGACAATGTTGAAAGTGAAATTGGCACTTGTTAATATCTTTTTCTGGGAAACAGGTATTAACCTGGGACTGTCCCAGAAAATTCAGAACTTGTCACCCTACTTTGTAACAGATGCATTCTCAGTGGATAACCTCCAAACTCATTCCATGTTTCCCAAGGAAAGAAAACAAGGAGAATGATGCACCTTTCTAAGCCAACTGAAACCAGTATGTCCTCAGGCTGGTGTCTGACAACATACCACAGGTCCTGAAACCACAAACCACATCACCTACCAGTACTTGGAAAACAGGAAAAGACCTGATGTTTACCAAGACAGCCAGACATTTGCCTCCTTGGCTAAACGTCCTTCATCCAGAGTCTCAGGGAACACCACCACCTCTGCATTTAGGCATCCAAACCCCCACATTTCCACATCTGTCCCACCCCTAACTCCAACAATTTTCCAAAGGGATGGAGGGCTGCTGTGTCCATGCCAAAATGGGGAACATCTGTGAATAATTGGGTTTATGGGTTTGATGACAGATTTTCAGAAGATTGATTTAAATAAATGATCAACATTATAGCAGCTCTTCCCACATATGAATGTTCATAAGAATCACATGGGATTGTGTTAAAGGGCAGGGCCTGATCCACTGCATTCTATCAAGCTCCCAGGTGATGTTGCGCTGCTAGCCAATGGGCCAGACTTTGAGTACAAAGAGTTTATAGCATTTAGTTGCAAGGCTTAGTGATATCCTGGGTTACCATAGTGCTAAGGGACATAAGGGAAAAACATGTCACTTAAATTTATACCCAAATGTCAACATGATGAGAGGTTAAAGAGGCAGAAAGGAAAAAAATAGAAGAGCAAACGTAGTGGGAATAGATTGAGAGTAATGTAAAAGGGTAAGAAGAAGGAAGAAAGAGAAAAAGGAAAAAAGAAGAGAGGAATAAGAGATGGAAAATGAAAATACACTAAATTAAACTAGGATGGAGAAGAAGTGCCATAGCACTCTACCCAGGGCGACAGCATGAGGCTCTGTCTCAAAAAAAAAGAATGAAGGAGAGAGTGCAAAAAAGTGGAAAGCACCTTTATGTCTCTTCTTGGGTTTAGCTTCTGAAAACTTAAACCATTAAATGAAGATTCAGAGTTTAGCCAAAAAGGATAATGGCACAGTATTTGAAGAGAGACCTTCCAACTCCCACTTATAAATTACAAAAAAAAAAAAAAAAAAAAAAATTCCCCAGGTGAGGGTGAAGTGGGGAGGTAAGAAGGAGCATTAACTTCCTGAGGGAAGAGTCCTGTGCTCTCTTCACTAGGAGGATCTCAAGGAGGCATCTAAACCCCAGACACTGTCAGGAAGACAAGAGTACCCCAAGACAGAATGGCAACAGAGTGTAGGATGCATCCAGGCAGGGGGGCCCTTTCAGCCTTGCCCTGTGGCCCAGAGAAACATGCAAGAGGTGGCAAATAGCACTTACTCTCTGAAGCAAGGCACATGGAAAAGAGAACGTCTGAGCACTAGTCAAGGGCATGGAAGACCAAGTAAGGTCCCAATGGCTCCAGATAAAGACCCCAGTGCCTTCGCACTTTGTAAGCTCACTCAGAATTTAGGCACATATTGAGGAAAGTAAGGGGGCCACATAGTGCCTGAGATCTAGTTTCTACCCCCCACAAAAATTGGTGCCACAGAAAAAGGTGAATTCGCACCAACTAAGTATTACGGTAGAGCCTCCACAGTTGACCACCTCCCTACCTCAACCATCTCCTTAAGTTACCTAATTTTCATAGACCAGAGATGTACCACATGTACTTATCAGTACAGTAGGCCTAGTTCCTTATGCTGACCACCTCCATATATTGACTAGTTTGGTACAGTTCCTTGGGTGGTCAACTTACAGAGGTTCTACTGTATGTCTTAAGTATCTGAGTTGGTGATATTCATATGATCGCATATGTATAGCTTTTTCTCAATAAGGAAACACAATAAATAATCAATAGCACTTACTTCCAAAGAGGCTTTACTTTCATTAAGTTCATCTTATATGGTTTTAATTTTGTAAACCTATGCATTGATCAACTTTATAATCTTTTAATATTTCCTATGGTTAACAGAAAGAATGGAAATTCAATATTAAAATAGATTATTACTTTAAAACAAAAGGATAATACATGAATATTATATATAGTCTCTAGAATGCATGAAAAATTTCAAGAAGTATATAGGAGAAACTGCTAACATCTACTGTGTCAAGAGGTTGCCGTAGGAGAGAGACTTAGTATTCATGTGCAATTTGAGTTTGCTTTACTATGTACTACAGACTGAATATATGTGTTCCCCTGACCACCCCCCAAAATTCATACGTTGAAGTCCTAACCTCCAATGTGATGGTGTTTGGAAGTAGAGCTATTAAGTCATAAGAGTAGAATCTTCGCTAATGGATTAGTGCCCTTACAGGAAGAGATTAGTTAGCAAGAGAGATGATCTCGCTACCACGTGAAGACACAGCAAGAAGGCAGCCAAGTGCAAGCCAGGAAGAGACTCATCATAGCAACTCAGTTATGCTGGCCCAGACTTCCAGCCTCCTATGAGAAAATAAGCATTTATTATTTAAGCCACCAGTCTGTGGTATTGTTTTAGGAGCCAGAGGTGACTGAGACGCCATGGCATTTATTTTATATTACTTTTCCAATTAAAAAAAAAATGTGTTTGCTCCAATGCTGACTTCTCCTTTTTCTGATGTCCTGTCATAGCAAGTCTGCACTAGACAAATGAGCAGCCCTGGTCCTTCATCACTTCAGAGAGCAAATGCTTCTCCAGATGGATGGCAATGATCCTGAAGACCAATAGCACCCTAGCCTTCCTGGTAGTCCCCACAGTACTAAGCACAGGATGGGTGCATAGTAGGCACTTACCAACTATTTGTTGACTGATTCTTTGGTCATAATATTCATATATACATTTGTGAAACTATTTGATTAATGATTGTCTTCCTCCGCCAGACAGGAGGAGATCAATGACTTTTGCCCTGGCCCTTACCTCAGTCACACAGTTTCAGTGACTACCTCAAGCTGTCACTGCACCACTCTAATGAAGCCTGGGATCTCTTTAGTCTGCAGTGTCTCAGGGACTTTCTGATATGGGCAGGCAGAGGCAGGAGCTCTCTAAATATTTCTTAAAGAATAGGGTGGCGCCTGTGGCTCAAAGGAGTAGGGTGCTGGCCCCAGGTACCAGAGGTGGCAGGTTCAAACCTGGCCCCAGCCAAAAAAAACTACAAAAAAAAAAAAAAAAAATATATATATATATATATATAGCTTAAGGAATAAAAAAATAAGCAAATGAATAGACTGAAGAACAACTAGGGATTCATATCACTTCTTTAAATGACTTCAGGTTAATTTTACTTTTCCCATCTAGACTTAATAAACAAGTAATTATTCAATGAATTTTGTTACTTGGCAAATACTAAAAATGTGACCTCATCTGACCCTTGAGTCATAGGCTACCAATTCCATCACAGGGAAGAATGTTTAGGATTTCCCTGAAGATTCAATCCTTTGGAAAACAATAGTCTGTTTTCCTAAAACAAAAATTCCCAATAGCAACATTGACTTCATTTATTTATTTTTTTTTTTTTTGAAATTTTACAGAAGAGTTGCAGCTAGAAGTTAATGGATTTTTCTGGTCCAAGATCTGGAGTTAAATAAATCCTCTTCAACAAGGTTGCCACATTGTTAAACTATAATACAGTTTGGAGAAAATTGTCCCTGAAACGTAACAAAAAATAAAGAACAAACAAGCAACACCAGAGGGAACTACAATAAGTGAGGAGAATGGTTAGCTCTGTTTGGTATGCTCACAAGTGATTTTTATGTCCTTCCCTTACGTTTTTTATACATGTTATAAATTTTCTAGAAGTTATTTATGAAAAAAGTTTATTTAAGTTATTTCTCCCTGCCCTCCCATCCCCAAACTGCTCCTCCTCCTGGGTTTCCTAAGTTCAGTGAATGACATCACGATTCACATGCGTTTCCAAGTCCAAAACTGTTAGGTTAGATAGTTAGACATGAACAGAGGAGGTGGATATTTTGCACTGACTTGAGTCAGGCTGGCCTCAGTTGTCACGCTGACTTGTTGTGGGAACAAGGCTAATTGAGACCTTGCTAGTGAGGCTGCCTTGAGATAGAGGCTAATCAATGTCTCAGAGACTTTTTAACACAGACAGGCAGAGATAGTCATGCCTAATACTGACTTGCGTTGTTTTGTAAACAACCTGATTAGGATCTTGGGAACCTTCTAAGAAGTAACCAATATACCTCAAAAGTTATGCATAAAATCCAAACACTGCTCTCCATGGTGCCTGCAGTCACTAGGACGAGGCCCGGCTTGCTTTATAATTACAACCTCAATAATAATCAACTCTCTCTTTCTTGCTAACTTCCTACTTGCTTCATTCAGTTATTTCAGTGGCTACCTCAAGCTGTCACTGCACCACTCTAATGAAGCCTGGGATCTCTTTAGTCTGCATACTAGGCTTCATCTTCCAGAACCACTGTGATCTACATGCTCATTTGATCATTGCTACTTGTCTTAGTCACCTCAATCTGCTATAACAAATTACCATAGACTGAGTTGTTTAAATAACAGACATTTGTTTCTCATGGTTCATAAGGAACCAGCAGATTCAGTTACTGGTAATAAGTCACTCTGTGGGTTGCAAATGGCAACCTCCATACTGTGTTCTCACAGAGGGGAGAAAGAGAGAGAGAAAGTTTATACTCTCGCCTCTCTTCTTCTTAGAAAGACACTAATCTCATCCCACCCTCATGACTTCATCTAAACCTGATTACTTCCCAAAGGCCCCACCTTTATTATGAATTTTGGTGAGGAGGGGACACAAACATTCAGTCCATGACACTGCCACATCCCAAGATGTAGTGCCTCAAAGCATATATTATTAACTCTCTTGGTCCTGTAGGTTGACTGGGATTCACTGGATTGTTCTCATTTGGGGTCATTCATGCAGTTGTAGACATGTGTCAGCTGATATCCAAAAGTCTCATTTATATGCTGACAGCTGATGGTGACTATCAGCTAGCTCAGCTGGGGCTGTCAACTGAATTGCCTACACCTAGTTTTTTCAAGAGACTTGGGATTGGAAGCATGGAAGTTGGAGTCCAAGAAAAAGTGACCTAAGAGCAAGAATTCCAAAAGACTCAGGTTGACGGTGAATTGACCTTTAGATTTCCAGGACATTAATAATTAGATATATAATCTTGATAAGATTTGGCTTCTATTTTTTTGATAAGAGTATTTCCTAGTGGTACTGTGTACCACCTTTGGGAGGCAAATAATATATGTTTTTTGTCTTTTAATAATGTTAACAGCCATGGATTATCAAATACCTAGATAAAATAATTCATCAGTAGTTAAAATCTGCATTTTTCAAAGATCATCCTGGTTATAGTACAAGTTAACTTAAACTTAACATATATGTGACAGCTGAATAGCTATGTGGTATCTCATGAGAATGATAATCAAAACCAAGTCATAATGATATAAGTATTTATTGAGTACCTCATCCAGTTTTGGTCATTTCAATAGTCTATAAAAATAAGTAAAAGAAAAGAAAAACAGGAATAAATTGTTTTGGCATTCTCTTTCACTGATATTGTTTAATTATTTCAGAAATAGTTGGATAAAAACAGTTGAAATAAAACATCAGCTCTTAAAGATTAACAGAAAATTCATTTACCCCACAACCAGGATAAATAACTAGACTATGAACATAAGCATTTGGTCTGCTCAAGTGCTTGTGTTTTCTTTCTTTTTAAATCCCTTATTACTGGAGAGATGCTTGCTTTTTTTTTCTTTCTCCTTTGTTTTCCCCTCTCTTTTCTTCCTTTATTCCCTTCTTTCTCTCATTTCTTTTTTTTCCATCAAGTAAGAAAACATCTTAAGCTTTTAAAAAAATTAGGGCAGCACATCAAAACGTAGCAAAATTATAACCACTGTGATAAAAGTTGCTTTTATTGAGACGTTTCCTGAACTAAGGAGTCTGTACCCCCACTGCAGTAGCAATGATCAGGCTTCTCAGAGGAAGGACATTATTGCCCTTCAGCAAAAACCCAGACCCACCTGCCTGCATCTGCTTACAGATAAGGCAGAGCAGAAAAGAAGATAAACGATGGGTTTGGGCCCCTCATAGACCTCAGCTGGTTCCCAGCTCTACCACTTTCCCCATCATCACAGTTAGTTCCAAGCAGACTGAGGCTTCTCAAGCCTCAATGGATGCACCAAACACCTATGGGTGTTACTGGCCTATAGCAGCAGTTCTCAACCTGTGGGTTGCGACCCACAGGAACTGTATTAGGAAGGTTGAGAACCACTGGCCTACAGAGTCTGATTCAGTGAGACTGGAGTGGGGCCCAAGATTCTGCATTCCTGACAAGCTCCCAGGTCATACCTATGCTTCTGAACTGTCTGCTGCACCTGGAGAGATGAGACTCTAGAATCCACAGAAGCCACTCTTTCTGCCCTCTAAAAAACCAATCCTTTGTAAGTTTTTCCCATGTGGAATAACATTCTCCCTATTGGACCATGAGCATATCAAGTGACACCATCACAGCCTTAATGATTCCTATTAGTTGAAAATGTTTCCCCAGTAGCTTTATAATGAATGGTATCATTTACTCCTTGACCACAGAGCATTTATGGTAACTCACTTCAAGTAATTCTGCATGTGAAAAAAGAGACCCAGCACCACCCTGTGCAAAGAGCGGATTGCAAGAGGGCTTGGAGGCCCACCAAGAAGTTATACTGTCGTCTCTGTCCAAGAGAAGCCACGGTTTTACCACAGGGCTGAAATCTGGGTGGCCTGCTGGGTTTCTAGTCTACATCAGAAGCAAACAAAAATGACTTTATGATAATTAGCCTTCACAACATGCTTTCAAGGGTGGCATTATTAGACCCCTGTTAGAGGTGGAGAAACTATAGACATGGAGAAATTATTTTGTTCACCCAAGGCCACCCAAAGTGCCAGGGATAAAAATGAGGTTAAGAAAAAAAATAATTGGGCAATGAGTCCTCAGCATAAGCCATGGGGCATTTTCTATCAGGAAGGTTCAGGCACTAGTAAAAAAGTCTATAATGGAAGTGAAGGGTGAAAAGCACAAAAGGGCCCGCTGTTCGTTATCACTTGCTACAAGTTATTATTTACAACAAGCTTCTTAAATGTCTCTTATTATTAGGCCTGGACACAGATATTTCACTTCTCTGTGCTTCAGCTTCCTCACCTGTGAAAAAGGGAGATTATGATAGGACTTTTTGAGAATGAGATCACACATACAGAGAAGTTTAGCGTGTGGTAAGCGTCACGTAAGTGTTAGTTGTTATTCTCTACACAGATAGGGCAACACGTCTCCAACGTAACCAAAGTTTGCCCTTGGCAGGAACCACAGTCTTCCCTCATCTATTCTTCATGCCACTGGGTGGTACAAAACTCAGAGTAGGCTTAAAAGATGATTTCCTCTCTGCTTTTTAAAATTACGATTTCCTCATTTCTATAATCTTTAAAGTGATTACACAAACATCGTTATAGGTAAAACTTATAGCAATTCCCTACAAAGAAGGCAGAATCTTAATGTGTCCATTTTACAGAAAGAGAAACTGAGACCCTCTCAAGTAAAGTAATTCCCTCAAGGTCATACTGATTCATAGTAACCACAATTACTGCTTCGGAGAATTTTTTGAAAACTTAACATTGAATGCATGACATTGCTGATACTTGACCAGTTACAACCTGCCCCCAAAGGTAAGTTTATATATTGTTCAAGCTAATCTCTGAGTGCTTTGTGTCATTTAATCCTCATATCAACCCTATAGGGTAAGAATAAATCTCTATCTTATCAACAAAGGAAATGAAGGTTTAAAGTAAAGACACTTACCCCAAGGCCAGGCCCGTATAACTCACAAACTAGCAACAACTCTACCCTATGGCCTCTCTTTTGAATAGGAAGCAGCAGAGCTTTCACTGCTACCTGGCTCTCTGCCTATTGATAAAGCATTTTTAGCATTAAAAATGTGGCATATTTATACTCACTCTCTGTGACAACCATGTCAGGGAGGAAAGATCATCCCCATATTAACTGCTTTGTGAATTGTATTTAACTGACGCTAGCTTTGAGCCCAGGCCCTTGTGGATCATATATAACTCACGTGTCTCTTGCCAATTGACTGCCACCCTAGGTGAAAAGAATTTCCTTGGGGCCATGGTGCTTTATTAGACCAAGAGACATGTGAGTTATATATGCTTCACAGGCCCTGGGTTCAAAACTAGTGTGAGTCAAATACAACTTGACCTAATAAAACACTGGCCCCATGGAAAAATATTCTTTTCCTAGGGTGGAGTTCACTGTGTTGATGATGAGAAAGGAGGGGCTCCGAAAGGTGTCGTGACTTGGTCAAAGCCACACAGCTCTGAAGTGTTGGAATTGATTTAAACTAGGGCTGCACATCTTCGAAGTCTGGGCTTTTGACCACTGCATCGGTGCTTCCCAAATTCTCTGAAATGTCTTAAAAACTTCCTCAGCCCAGGTGATCCATGAAATTGCAAACCATTAAAGCAGAACATGGGTAGTGGTAGTTCAGGACTCCCCAGGGGATCCCAAGGTTCCAGCAAGCTTGGGAACCACTATCCCTCACTCTTCCCACTCCACTCTTCTGCCTTTTTTACCATATCACTCACACCAATGCTTATAACTTCTGGCCCAGAGGTCTCTGCTGTTGGTTTAACACACAGTAGTGCCCTTAATCAGGTTTTATGTGAATGCCTATTTCCCAGACACATTCTGCAAAGAGCTTACAGCAGGAACCAAAACAAGCCACAGCCATGAGACAATCACGGCATCTTCCAATTGAAAACAATCAGCTGTAACTGAAAGCTGAAATGAAAAAACATTTCATCACAGGAGGCGCTCAGCTCTCCTAGGTATTTAGCTTTTGGCCTTAAGTAATCACCCTGAACAGAGACAGCTGAGCTGTGCTGGACTCTGGCTTGAAGTGAGGAAGAAGGCGCTGGCCAGTCCTGCTGGTGGGATAGCCCTCTGCCTTCACCCCTACTCCCATTTGTCAGATCGAGGTCGGGGCCATGCTACTGAACGTAAACTGGGAGGCGTGCATTCCCTCCAACTGTGTCCAGTCACCACCAGTTCAATTCATCTTTACAAACTTTGCTTATTTAAAAAAAAAAAGGTTTCTTTGATTCCTGCAAGCCAAACCCGTGGAAAAATAACGGAAACCAAATGCCAGGGAAACAGAGCCAAGGCAAACACATGTGAGCTCTGAAATAACAGGAGATACTGTGGTCACATCTGACCTTCTGAACTGTGCTATGGGTTGAAGCAAAAACAGCTCTCGCTGCTGCTTAAGAGGTGCGTGGTGATAGTTTATTTGTAATGCGGAAGGGCTTGGGTTTGGAGAGATCGGCTTTTAAAACTGTAAGAACTTGGCCAAGGGGCCAGAAATAATATCGTTTTGAGGAATGACTTTTTAAAACAAATGGCCACCCTTCACCTCTGGGATAAACCAGGCTTATCTGATTTTCATCTGTCAAATGATGAATATCTAAGACCTCCTTAGTGTCTACAAATGTTTGTCTTCTGACATTTTGGTGTGGTCTAATACAGAAGCAGAAATGCAAGTTGGCGTGTTCATTGCAACAGCCTGCAACAGACAAATATGGAAGGGCCCAGAGGAAAAACTAAAATTATAACCCAAGGTCTAAACGGAGTACAGAGAGGGCTGCTGGTTTTCACACTGACCAGTTCAGGCCCAGCAATATGGCAGCATCAGACCTGCTGCCTGCCATCAGTTACATTCCTATGAGAAGCCAGTAGCTGCATTTGGGGGCACACAAAATAAGTCACCAGGAGGAATTTGTTCCACGTTAACATTACCAAGAAATGACCACAAGTTATAGAGTTTATGCAAATGAAGATTGGTTTCCATGGAAGAGCTGCTTGCATTAAATAATTGCCAATTTGCCTAAGAATTCATTTGTGTCGTTTTTTTTAGATACCAATATTCTCTTCTTCTAGTTATATCATTTGATGCACAGCTAGAAGATAGTCTTTTTCTCTCTGAAAGAGAGAAAAATACATAATAAAAATAGCTTGATTGTAATTATTGTGGGAAAAATATCTTATACATGAATTAATGCCAAATATCTAATAGTTTCGACTATGCATTCAGGCACAACGAAGCTTAACTGCTCATCATATATTAATGTCTTTAATCTTCAAAGAATAGTTGCTATTATTGTCCAGAAGTTTTCTTTTTATTTTAAGGGAATCATATTTATCAATTTTTTCAAAATAAAAATATTCCCCTACATCTTCTTCTATAAGGTTTAAATATTCCATTTTCATATTGGGGTTTATGGTTTATCTAAAATCTGTTTTGTATGAAGATGTTGTAAGATAGCAATCTAATATATATTTTTCCAAATGGAGAACCAATTTCCCAGGGTTGCCTATTCTCAAAACCATCAATACTTCCACGCTGGTAATGTCACATTGGCCTTATGTCACGTTTACGTATCTGTGTGGGGTATCTTCTGAGCTTTATTCTGTCTATTCCTGTTATGACATGCACAGTCTTAATTACTACCACTTTATAAGAAGTTCATATTGGGTAGGATAATTCCAACCCCTTCCCCTCTCATCCTGTCTCTCTTCTTTTTTTATATTGACATTCTTTCATATAAACTTTAAGATCACCTGATTAAGTTCCCAAAAAAAACCCTATTGTGATTTTTGTTGTAATTTGCAAGGCAATGTGGGGGAGGAATGGCATCTTCTTGATCCGGAGTCCTCACATCAATGAACATGGTATCTCTGCATTTCTTTAGCCTTTCTTCTGTCAGTCATTGAACAGATTTTGCCATAAAGGTCTTGTACACTATTTTATATATATTCTCAAGAGCATTCATTGTTTATGCTGATATATTTAAAATATTTTTTTCTAATTCAGAAAAAAATAAAGAATACACTGAATTTTGTATATGATAATTTATCCATAAATCTTGCCCAACTCTATTAGTTTTAATAACATATAGATTTCCTTGGGCTTTCTAAGGAGATAGTCATATTACTTGTAAATAATAATAGGTTTTTATTCTTAAATTATTTTACATTTTTCCCGTTGACATTCTTCATTTTATTCCTGGGTTGTTTTTTTTTTTTTTTTCTGATTTTAAAGAGACTTTAACATTTCACTCCTAGAAAGATTGGGTGTCATCCCACGACTGGGTACCTACCCAGAGTGAAAAAATCATTATATAAAAAAGACACCTGCCCTCCTATGTTCATCACAGCCCTATTCACAACAGCAAAGTCACAGAATCAACCTAAGTGTCCATCAGTGAATAACTGGATAAGGAAAATGTGAATCATGGAATACTACCTAGCAATAAAAAAGAATAAAACCATTTCTTTTAGGCCAGTCACAGTGGCTTATGCCTGTAATTCTTAGCACTCTAGGAGTCTGAGGCAAAAGAAATCACTTGAGGCTAGGAGTTTAAGACCAGTCTGAGCAAAAGCAAAAATCTCATCTCTACAACAAACAGAAAAATTAGCCAGCTATGGCGGTGGTCATCTGTAGTCTCAGCTACCTGGGAAGCTGAGGCAGGAGGATCACTCAAGCTCAGGAGTTTGAAGTTGTAGTGAGCTATGTATGATGACACTACACTCTAATCTGGAAGATAGAGCAAGACCCTATCTTAAAGAAAAAAAAAATCAGGTCTTTTGCAGCAACAGGGATGGAACTGGGAGCCATTATCTTAAGTGAAATAACCCAGAAATGGTCTAATATGGCATGTCCTCACTTATAAGTAGGAGCTAATCAATGTGCACACATGGATGTAAAGAGTGGAATAAGAGACACTGGGGCGCCAAAAAGTGGGAGGGCCAGAAAGGGATGAGGGATGAGAAGGGATGATTGTAACTCACTATAGCCTCGAACTCCCAGGAATGCAAAGGGATGTACCCATTGGGTACAACATGCACTATTTAGGTGATGGTGACACTAACAGCCCAGACTTCACTGCTATGCAATATATCCATGTAGCAAAACTGTACTCAGACCCCCAAATTTATGAATATATATGAAACTGTATTCATACCCCAAGTTTATGAATATATGAATACATGTATATATATTTTTTTATGGTTGCTGTAGGTTTTTAGTAGAAATGATTCATTAAGAAATATTCCTTCTCGGCTCGGTGCCTGTGGCTCAAGTGGCTAAGGCGCCAGCCACATACACCTAAGGTGGTGGGTTCAAATCCAGCCAGGGCCGCCAAACAACAATGATGGCTGCAACCAAAAAAATAGCCAGGCGTTGTGGCGGGCACCTGTGGTCCCAGCTACTTGGGAGGCTGAGGCAGGAGACTCGCTTGAGCCCAGGAGTTGGAGGTTGCTGTGAGCTGTGATGCCATGGCACTCTACCCAGGGGGACAGCTTGAGGCTCTGTCTC
>CAUYTI010070096.1:0-38143 GCA_963575145.1 Galago senegalensis
ATCTTTCTAAAAGCAGAGTATGAATGTCTTAACTCAATAACTACGAGAATGACATGAAGGTTATGTTAACCAGTTTGATGAGAGTATTTCAAAATATATATGAAAACAGCACACTGTACCCCAGGATTGCATTAATGTACACAGTTATGCTCTAAGAAATTTTAAAAAAAAGAAAATAGTGGTAAAATTTTACTACTGCATGCATGTATAATGAGAAAATCCTAAAAGCCTCTAAAGAAAAAAGACGTATTGTTTAAACAAAAACACCATCTTGACTTCAATGTTGTTCATTGACAACATTGAGTACAAGACAACACTGGAGAAATACTTTCTAAGATACTAAGGTGGTACCCCATAAATGTATACAGTTATGGTTTAATAAAAATTAAGTTAAAAAATAAAATAAAATAGGAAAAAATAAAATGCTGTGAAAGGAAAAAAAATACTAAAGTGGAATGATTTTAAGCTGAGAATGCTATAATCTGACAAACTATTGGACAAGTGCAATGACATTTTCAGATATGAGACATTTTCAGACATGAATGGATTTGAAAATTTATCACCCACAAACCCTAGCTGAAATAATAACTAGAAGACATGCTCCAGCAAAATGAAAAATGAATCCAAGAGGAAGACCAAAGGTCAATGGTAAGCAAAGTCACGTTTGAGACTTATGCTAAGCCTAAATAAATGTTCATTTAAAAAAATAAAACAATCACAAACTTCATTTTTAAAAATCCCTTTCATAATAGAAACAGATATTATAAAATAGGCATAAATTTAATGAAGGTAGAATAAAACACATGAGGAATAAAAAACAAAATTTTTCTGAAGAGCATTAAACTAGAAAACATGAATAATACTGTACACTTGAGTGAATCTCAAAATTGCAAATATGCCAGTTTTTATAAATTCATATGTAAATCCAACGCAATCTCAGTCAAAATATGGACAGGTTTCTAAATAAACTTGACAAACCTACTCTAAAATTCATCTAGAAAAGAAATTATACTAGAATTCGCAAAGTAAGTTTCAAAAGGGGAACATTGAGGGGAGGTCTCTCTCTGTGTGTGTGTCTCTGCACCAAAAGGTTCTTGCTCTACCAAATAGTAAAATATGCAGTACTCAAACATATAGTAAAATATGCAATTACAAAACTACAGTAATTGGGGTATTGGCAGAAGAATAGACAAATAAATCAAGGAAATAGAACAAAGAGGTAAAAAATGGACCAAAGTATGCATTTAGGAATTTAGTACCTGAAAGGAGATTTTTCAGTTCAACAGGAAAGAGATGGACAATAATGAATATTATTGACTAATTGCTCATTCATATAGGAAAAAATGTTAGATCCTATTTCATACCAAGCACAAAAGATGATTCCAGATCAATTAAAAATGTCAATTGTAATAGCAAAAGTATAAAATAATTTAAGAAAATACAAGATAATATAGATTCAAATGCTTAATAAGAAACTATTCCTTCTTGACAGGAATCTGAATGAGGTACCTCATGAACTTCTTGGTCACCTCAAGCATGTTGGAAAGCATTGTAGCTGGTAGCCAAACTACCTGGGTGTTGATTTTGAGTTTTTGGAATATTTCATAGACCTAGTTATTGAATTCACAGGTTAACATTTCATCAGTTTCATCCAGTACAAATATCTTGATATATCTGGGAGACAGGTATCTCCAGATAAGCCTGTCAAATACTTGGCCAGGCATACCAAGAATGACATGGGGAGCTTCTATCTACAACTCTGCTCTTTGGCATGCATGTTGGTATCCCCAATGCAGGCATGACAGGAGGCAGCCATATAGTTTCCTAATGCCATGACCACCTTCTGTATCTGCTGAGCCAATTCTTGAGTGGGTACTAGTACCAAAGCCTGGGTGGCCATTAGAGCCAATTAAATCTGCTACAGGATTGATATGGCAAATGTGGCCATTCTCTTGTCCCAGGTTGGGCTTGAGAGATTACATTTATAACCCTTGAAACAAGGAAAAATAGCTCATTGCTGGATGGCAGAGGGTTTCTCAAAACCATAGGCATAGATGCCACAGAGGAGGGGCTCCATGAGGTTTAGGACATCAAAGCTATCAACAATCGGGTCCTCAAACTTTTTAAACAGGGGGCCAGTTCACTGTCCCTCAGACTGTTGGAGGGCCAGACTGGGGGCCCCAGGACGAGTCGGCTGCTAAGCAGGACAGGCAGCAGTGGGCCAGATAAATGTCCTAGGCAGGCTGCATGTGGCCCGCGGGCCATAGTTTGAGGATGCCTACTCTATATGATACCTTTGCGCTCCATCTCATAAGGGCTATTGTCTCTGGATCTGTTGACTTAAAGTGCAATTGTTGAAGCTGCCATCTTGTGCCCCCATGTGTGTGCCTAAACTCAGCAGGTCTACCCAAGACCACCTGAGCACCAACCCTAGTTCCCAAGTGGCCCCCTTTGCATTCCAACAAGATGAAAGAAACTATCATGAACCAAGAGAAACTTGCCAAACTGCAGGCACAAGTGCGCGTTGGTGGGAAAGGAACTGCTCACAGAAAGAACAAGGTGGTTCATAGAACAGCTATAGTGGATGACAAAAAACTTCAGTTCTCTAAGAAGTTGGGGATAAAAATATCTCTGGTATTGGCTTGGCACCTGTAGCTCAATAGCTAGGATGCCAGCCACATACACCAGAGCTGGTGAGTTCAAATCCAGCCCAGGCCTGCTCAACAACAATGACAACTACAACCAAAAATAGCCATGCATTGTGGCAGGTACCTGTAGTCCCAGATACTTGGGAGGCTGAGGCAAGAGAATCTCTTAAGCCAAGAGTTTGAGGTTGCTGTGAGCTGTGATGCCACAGCACTCTACTCAGGGTGACAGCTTGAGACTCTGTCTCAAAAAAAAATCTCTGGTATTGAAGAGGTGAATATATTTACAAACCAAAGAACAATAATCTACTTTAACAACCCTAAAGTTCAGGCATCTCCTGCAGCAAACACTTTCACCATTACAGGCCATGCAGAAACAAGGCAGCTGACCCAGCATCTTGAACCAGCTTGGTGCAGATAGTCTGACTAGTATAAGAAATCTGGTGATGAAATGCATCACTTGCTACTGGAGAGGATGAGATGATGAAGTTCCAGATCTTGTGGAGAATTTTGATGAGGCAAACTAAACTAAGTCAACTTATGAAGATGAAACTTGAAGAAGTTCCTGGGAGCTGTTATTTTATATTATGACTGCATTTTAAGATTGTTTTTGTTTATGGATCTAATGAAGTCTAGATCTCTAATATTTTTAAGCCTAAGCCCCTTGGACATTGCATCTTTCTTCAGTTTTTGTTTATACATAATTCACTTTTTGCAGCTAATTAAGCTGAAGAAGCCTGGAAATAAAGTTTGAAAGAAAAGTTAATAAAGTTCTTGGCCTAGTAAAAAAATAAAATAAAATTGTTGACTCTGTCAGATAGAAGTGCTCAGAAATCTTCACAGCTGGGCTCTTTTCTATCAACAACTGACCCTAGATGATGCCATCAACCGTCACTCCCAGGTACAACCTCCATCAGTTCTAATAAGAGCAGTTACTTTAAAACTGAGCCACACCTTTTACCCATCCTGGGAGCATCTTAGGCCAGGCCACCCTAGGCATGGTGGAATAACCCTCCTGGAGACACAGAGGCTAGCATCCCCCCCACCACACTTACAGTGCCTAGATGTGGTGCATACTACTGGGCCCATGTGTGCTGGGCCTTGCCACTCAAAAGCAAAGCCAGTGCATCTGGAACTTTTTACATAGTTATTCCTTGCATTGGCTAAGTTAGTAGTGCCAGGTAAAATATCTATTTTTAAACTTGTGTATTTTTAAATTCTCACTGCATGAATTATTTAAATAATACTTTTAATTATTCCCAACTATACTATAGTAATATCAGGTGATACTATATGATGTCACAGTCGTGTAGATCACTGGAGAAGACATGGCAAGTGTTAATATCTTGCCCAAAATCATTTAATATGTCTATTTACAAAGGAAACTTTAATTCTAAGACTAGAATTAAAGACTCTAAGTCCTGTTACCTGCTGTACTGATAATCCACATTTCTTTATCCCTAAAGAGAGACACACTGATAATGAAAGGACAGAATGGTTAAGAGCTCCAAGAGTTCTCCGCCTGCTTTGAAACTAGTTCTTACAATACCCAGAGCAAATCATCTACATCAAGATGCCTAAAGTAACTGGCCAATTACTTCTGGTTCAACCCACCAATCACACATATGTAAATACATATAAACTTAAAAGCACTCTAAACAAAGTCATTTCCTTCTCAAATTTGTAATGCTCTAATGGTGAAGCAGTGTAGATAAAAGTCCATTAGACTATGAAAAAAAAAAGAATGATAATGTTGCATTCATGTGTCATCTCTGTTTTTGAAAAATAGCATATTATATGAAGAGTAAAAACTAATACAACTACTTAACTCCCAATTGTTGCAGTGATGAAGCATAACGACATGAAAAATATTTTTAAATATTGTTACCTTATCATTATGTAAAAAAATTATTTTTACATCTATAGAATTCAATTTGACAATTCCAAACTTGAGATTCTTTGATTCTAAATATTTCATAGTAACTTAAAAGATGGCTTGGTTGAGTTTTAGATTCAGGATGACAATTATATAATATATCATTATAACCAATTTTAATTAAGACAATTAATTAATTACCCATAGGAAGCTATTGGTAAACCAAAACAAAAAAAGAGAGATAGAATTGGAAGCTGTCCTAAGCCATCTTACAATCCATAGAATAAAATTCAATACATTGTTGGGTACAAAACAGAAGGGACACAGAACACAATTCCTGAAGAAGTACCAAAAAGGGAGGGTCATCAAGGGTGTAGTACCAGGGAGACCTACGGGTAGGAAGGAAATTTTATTTATCACTTAACAAATGTGTGTGAAGAATCTATTTTAGGACAAGAAATATGGTAGGCAGCTGGCCCCAATATTGAAATAGGACAGACATGTCCTGAAACGATGAGTAAAATTTGGATATTATGAAAAAAAAGTGAAGGCATTCCAAATTAGAAGACATACCTAAATAAAAGACATAGGGGAGGCTCAGTGCCTGTGGCTCAAGAGGCTAAGGCTCAAGCCACGTACACCTAAGGTGGCAGGTTCAAATCCCCAGCCCAGGCCCACCAAACAACAATGATGGCTGCAACCAAAAAATGGCTGGGCATTGTGGCAAGCGCCTGTAGTCCCAGTTACTTGGGAGGCTGAGGCAGGAGACTCGCTTGAGCCCAGGAGTTGGAGGTTGCTGTGAGCTGTGATGCCATGGCACTCTACCCAGGGGGATAGCTTGAGGCTCCGTCTCAAAAAAAAAAAAAAAAAGACATAGGGGAAAGAATACCACCAGTTCAGTAAGAGCAGAGTGTCACAGGAAATAAATGGGTTAAGAAAAGTAAGGATAGGTTATTAAAAGGCTTAGTTTGCCAGACAGAAGGAATTAAAAGAAACATTATGAGCATATGTCAAGGGTTTTCACATCCGTCATCTCATTTAGTTTTCAGAACAACTCTTCCTACTTCTCACCCACAACTGTACAATGTCAAAGCAAAACAAAACACAACAAAATCTTGCCTGGCCGTGGAGATGCTGGCATGGAACCTTGACAGAGACAGAACACTAGAGAGGTGAAGCTGACTTGGGGAGGGGGCACATGAGAATGATTTAGTTGGGGAACACTGAGACTTAGAAATGAGAAGAATATATCCAGACCACCTTATTGCCTGTGTGTTCATATTTCACCCAGTACTTTTTTTTGGTTTTTTTTTTTTTTTGGGTAACTCCTTTTTTATTTTTCAAAACTATGCAAGTGATTCCTTCAATTCAAAGAATCAAGAATTTTATGAAAATAATATCTGCTATGTATATATATTTTTTATAGAAATAAACATAAAATCACCAAACATTTTATAGTATACATGTATATGTTTTTGTTATGAGTTACTATAGGAGTACATGCAATTTGGTTACATTATTGGCATTTATTTCAACCATTTCAATTGGTGCCCCCCAAAACCTCTAAGTAGTCTAAGTGTTTCCACTCTTCATTAAAACCAAACTGGACACTTTCTATCAACTGCAGGTTTTCATTCTTTCAATTAACACTGCTCAGTTGTCTCTAAGCTTAAAAGCTTTATTACCCTATTTCTAGAGAACAAATCACATTTATGCTCACCATTAACAAAGGCTTCATACTTTGTATGTATATAATTGACTAAATAATTATAAATTTAGGTCATAAACTTGATGTGAGAGAAATATAACTTAATTTTTCAATAATGGAATTAATTGCTGTTTAATGTCTATTTCAAGTGATTATATTGTAAGCATCTCATTACTACCCCTTCAGCTCTCTCCCTACTCCCAGACCAGGGAATGTTTTCTCATTTCAGGGACAAAGCAAAGAAAGCCCTGCCTTTAACTTGATGTTATACACCAGGTACCCTACAACTATCCTATCGTCCAGGTTCTAAGTCCTTCCTTTTCCCCTTAATAGCCAAGAATAGTCTCCTTTCTTCCTATCACATCATTCTTTTTTCTAAAGGAATGGGCAATTCACTGACTAAATAAAGGGTACAAGTAAATACCCAGAAAAACCATCAATTAACATTTCAAATATGTGTCCCTATATTTTCCCACTTTTAATTTGCATTCCTCTCAAATTATTTCTCATATAATCAAAATTTAACAAAAAAATAACATCTATGAAGCACTTGCTATGCAGTAGGCACTATGCCAGGTGCATTGCCTAAGTTATTCAACTATCCTTCAAGGTTGCTATTAAGCTCTTTACTTGCATCTACAGGAGATAATTAGGTTCTGGAAGGAACATGTTCAGCAATGCTGGAAGTTATTCAACCTTCTCTGTACAGTTAAAATGCATAAAAATTAAACTAAATAAAATAGCTATTCAAGAAAAGAATAAACCAAAGCCTAGGCTCCTGGAAACTTTCATTTTAATGGAAATTTTGCCATCTTTGTCCTTGAGGAAGGAAGTTGATGAGGAGGCAAAAACATAAGGTTATAAGATACTTACCTTTTCAAGATGCTGACACTAAATTATAGACTGTTTCCAAACATCTACTATATCACTGTATTAATTCATATAACTAATCACTAGTCTATTACTAAATATATAGTAATACATCAAAGTGTATTTATTGTTACTATACTGTATTGACATTTTCATCATTTATTGCTGTTCTTCAAGTGAAAATTTCATTTTCTTTTGTATCTGTATTTAGAGACCTTGATAATATCTACCTCTGGTCTAATTATGTAGAAATAATGATGATAAATTATTTCTATTGAGAGAGGAATGGAGTAGGTCCCTTCTAGATGTGCCCCTCTTGTTGTATAGATGTTACAATTATTGTATGAGTGAGTTCCATCTCAGTACAGAGGATGGAGGGATGATAATCCTGCCAGGGATCTAAGAGAAAAAAAGAACTTTGTCCCTCTCTTGGGATGGGAGGAACTTAAGTGAGTGGCAGAGTTGGAGTCACTATTCTTGCCGTTGGCACTAAGGAGAATAGCTGTTAAGGAAAATCGCCTCCATGTGGTGAAAAGGAAGATTACACTTACTCCCACTAGAGGTGGGAAAGATTCTAATGAAATTTTACCAGGAAAAGGAATGACAGAGGGAGAAGGCAGTTGAAACATGATAATGAGAGACTGCCAGTATATGCTGGACTCTGTCTATGACTTTTATATATTTTTGTTCTTCTTTGGATTATTAAATTTATTTTGAAACTGCCAGTTTGTTTTAGATGTTGTAAGAGTAACCAAGGAAAGAGAATTCAAGGGGAAAAAGTGGTAACAGCAGGAATCAGAGAAAAACCCAAAGAAAGTAAAGTATATCAGGAGATGTTTCTTCCAGTATTTAAAAAGTGTATCTTCTATATTTTATTTCAATTAGGGAAGTGCTTTTCTCACAGATGCTAATGCTGCTTATTTTTAAAAGGTAGATCTTTGCAAGGAAGAGAGGAACTCCTATTTACTATTTAGCTACCATGTTTAATAAAACATCAAACAGTTTATACTTTTGTAAACTATCTCATCTTCACATGTACTCTAAAAGATAAGGATAGAGTTGCTATTCCCATTTAATAGAAAACAGAGGCTCAGAGAAGCTAAAAATCTTACCAACGATCACATGGGTAAAGAAAGAAATACGAAATGTTATTTCTAAACATTATTCTTGGTAATGACCAAAGAAAGGTAAGCAAATCACAAATCAAACTCATAAGTGGCTTAGAATCACACAGGCACACTTTGTTTTCTTGCTGTTCACTTTATCATGCTTCACAGATATTGTGTTTTTTATAAATTGAAGGTTTGTGACAATCCTGTGTCAAGCAAGTATATTAGCACCATTTTTTCAACAGACTGTGCTCACTTTGTGTTGCAGTATCACATCTTGGTAATTACTGCACTATTTCAAACTTTTTCATTATTATTATATCTCTTCTTGTGATCAGTGATCTTTGATATTACTATTGCAATTGATTTAGAGTACCACAAACCATGCCCACATAAGAAAGTGAAATTAATCAACTACTATGTGTGTTCTGACTAGTCCACTGACCTGACCATTCCCCTGTCTCTCTCCCTCTCCTTTGTTCTCCCTGTTCCCTGAGACACAACAATATTGAAATTAGATCAATTAATGACTTCATGATGGCCTCTCCAGGTTCAAATGAAAGGAAGACTTACACATTTCTCTTTAAATGAAAAGCTAGAAATGATTAAGCTTACTGTGAAAGGCATGTCAAAAGCCAAGACAGGTCAGAATTTTGGCCTCCTACACTGGTTAGCAAGTTCTAAATGCAAAGAAAATGTTCTTGGATGAAGTTTGAGTGGTCTGGATAAAAGATCAAACCATCAGTAGCATTTCTGTAAGCCAAAGCCTAATCCAGAGCAAAGCCCCTTACTCTCCTCAATTCCATGAAAGCTGAGAAAGATCACAAAGCTGCGATAGACAAATTGGAAGTTAGTAGATGTTCATGTGCTTTAAGGAAAAAAGCTATCTCCATAATATAAGGTACAAAGTGCTAATGTAGAAATTGCACCAAGCTGTCCAATAGATCCAGCTAAGATAACTGATGAAAGTGGTTACACTAAACAGGAGATTTCCTATGCAGATGAAATAGGCTATTGGAAGAAGATGCCATCTAGATCTTTCATTGCTAGAGATATGAAATCAATGCCTGGCTTCAAAGCTTCAAAGGACAGGTCAACTCTCTTGTAGAGGCTAATGCAGCTGGTGACTTTAAGTTGAAGCCAATGCTTATTGATCATTCAAAAAATCCAACGGCCCTTAGGGATGATGCTAAGTTTACTCTGCTTGTCCTCTGTACTTGGAATAACAAAGTCTGGATGACTGCCCAAGTGTTTACATCAGGGTTTACTGAATATTTTAAGCCCACTGTTGAGACTTACTGCTCAGAAAAATTATTCCTTTCAAAATATTAATGTTCATTGGCAATGTACCTAGTCACCTGAGAACGCTAATGGTAATGTACAAGGAGATTGATATTGTTTTCATGCCTGCTAACACAACATCCATTCTGCAGACTGTGGATCAAGGAATAACTTTGACTTCAAGTATTATTATTTAAGAAATACATTTCTTAAAGCTGTAGTTTCTGTAGATAGTGATTCCTCTAATAGATCTGAGAAAAAATTGAAAATCTTCTGAAGAGGATTTATCATTCTAGATGACATTAAAAACATTCTTGATTCATGGGAGGAGAAAAAAAGTCATGATTAACTGGAGTTTTCAAAAAGTTGATTCCAACTCTTATGGATGACTTTGAGAAGTTTAAGACTTAAGAGGAAATAACTGCAGATGTAGTAAAAATACTAAAAGAACTTGAATTACAAATGTAGCCTAAAGACGTGCCTGGATTGCTATAATCTCATGATAAAACTTGAATGGATGAGGGATTTCTTCTTACAGATGACCAAAGAAAATTCTCTCTTGAGATGGAACCTGCTCCCAGTGAAGATCTTGTTGCTGAAATGACAGTAAAGGATAGAGAATATTATATAAACTAACTGATAGAGCAGCAGCATTTGAGAAAGTTGACTACAAAGTTGAAAGAAGTTCTATTGTGTGTAAAATGTTCACCATTTCATTCTACAAAGATATCTTTCACGAAAGTAAGTCAATGGGTGTGGTAAACGTCATTGTTCTCTTATTTTAAGAAATTTCCATTGCCACCTTAACCTTCAGCAACAGCCACACTGATCAGCCAGCATCCACCAACATTGAGGCAAAACCCTTTGTCAGCAAAAAGATTATGATTCATTGAAGGTTCAGATGATTGCTAGCATTTTTTTAAGCCATAAGGTATTTTTAATTAAGATGCATGCATTTTTTGACATAATGCTAATATTTCACACTCAATAGTCTACAGTATAGTGTAAAAATAACTTTAAAAAAATTTTTGAGACAGGATCTTGCTGTCATTAGGCTTGAGTGCAGTGGTGCAATCATAGCTCACTGTACCCTCCAACTCCTGGACTCAAGCAATCCTCCCTCCTTAACCTCTTGAGCTAAGACTACAGGTGTATGCCACCACATCAGCCTGACTTTTTTTAATAGCTACAGGGTATCATTATTTTGCTTAAACTCCTGGCCTCAACCAGTCCTCTTTTCGTGGCTTTCCAAAGTACTAGGTTCACAGGCATGAGTCAGCGCTTCCAGCCTTAAATATATCTTTTATATGCACTGGGAAACCAAAAATAATGTGTGTGACTTGCTTTATTGTGATGTTTACTTTATCACTGTAGTCTGAAACTGAACCCTCAATATCTCTGAGGTATACCTGCATTTGTTTAATTGAAAATTTAAGTAATTTTCAGTCTATTGAATAGGAGTTATTGAGCTTAAAGAAATTGAAGAAGAAAACATTCAAAGCAGTAATCAGGAACTAATGAAGTCAAGATTATTCTAATTTGAGAAATAGTTGTGAATGTGGAGTTAAGTCAAATTATGATGGAAACTAAAAGTCAACAGAGGAAGTTAGTTTCATACTATAAACAACTGGTTTTTAAGCAGATGTATATCTTGATGGAAATAGTACTTGGGGAAAATTATTCTTAGGGTAGATATGAATTAGATTAAAATTAGAACAATTATTATTAAATCTGTTAGGCTATCATATGAATGTAGGCACATAAAATGACTGTGTCTCATTTAGTGATGCTTTCCTCAGAAAACTGAGTACTTCCCCCTACAAAAATTCCTTTGGGGCTTGGCACCCATAGCACGGTGGTTATGGCGCCAGCCACATGCACCAAGGCTGGTGGGTTCAAGCCCAGCCCAGGCCAGCTAACCAACAATGACAACTGCAACAAAAAAAATACCTGGACATTGTGGCTGGTGCCTGTATCCCAGCTACTCAGGAAGCTGAGACAAGAGAATCAGCCAAGAGAATCAACTGAACCCTCAATACCTCTGAGGTATACCTTCACTTGTTTGTTAATTGAAAATTTAAGTAATTTTCAGTCTACTCAGTAGGAGTTATTGAGCTTTAAGAAATTGAAGAAGCCCAAGAAGCTTAAGACCAAGAGTTTGAGGTTGCTTTGAGCTGTGATGTCACAGCACTCTACCAAGGGTAAGATAATGAGACTCTGTCTCAAAAAGAAAAAAACATTCTTTGGGAGAATTTTCTCTGGACCCTTGTAGTGCAAATCCTCATTCTTCTTCCTTCTGCATTTCATCAATTTCCCACTCATTTATTCCCAGCTTGACATGCTCTTATAACTTAATCCCAAATTTTAGAACTGTCCTTATTGTCTTTCCTCTGTCAGCCTGGATTTCTTCTCTTGACTCTCCTGTTACCTATGTTCTCCTGCTTTCCATTCATACAGTTTGATTCTAAGGGCTGCCTGTCCCTGAATCAGCACATTATTCCTTCCTAGTTTCTGAACTCCTGCACTCACCAAACTCCTAGTTCAACACCCAGCTAGTTTTTAGAGATGGGGGTCTCACTCTTGCTCAGGCAAGTCTTAAACTCATGAGCTCAGGCAAACCACCCACCTTGGCTTGCCAGAAGGCTAGGATTACAGGCGTGAGCCTCGGGACAAGAAACACATTTTTAATAAGTTTCAAAACAGTTTTGGATTATACATCTTTTGCTGGGAATAATGACAAATTTCTTTATCTTCTTTCTGTGTGTTTAAGCTACTGAATAGTTAATTTCTTCAGTTATATTCGTACACCTCCTCCCACTTCATTTTCTTTTATCTACACTTATCCTACCTTTGATTACTGCTTTTAGCCCTGTAATTTTCATGTTACTCTTTGACCACTGACAGTTTGATTTCCTGGTTCACTGTATAATGTAAACTTTATTCCATTTAATATCCATAATTTTCTCATCTCTCTCAAATACACATGATACTTTCTACTTCTTATTCTGTGTCTGTACATTCTGTATCTACTAACTCTAATTGTATTCTGTGCACTTTGGGAACAATAATAATGGGAACTTATCAAATCACATCACTTTTTCCAGTTTACTTTTTCTAGTTGTGATAAGGGGGTTTAAAAATTACTAGACACTTACTGTGACTAAAATATCAGTCATAGTGTCTGATTTCTAATACACAAATATAATTAGGCCAAGTAATTTGCTCATACCTCCTGGGTGAAGGACACATCTACAACTCATACTTCTACCTTACAAAAGCGAACTATGTAATTTAATTGTATGTCCCATCATATTAATCTGAAATTTAAAAAAAAGAAAAAGCTGTAATTGAGGGAGGTCATATTAATAGAGAAAGCATTAATAAGTTATAATAGCATATCAAGTCTTTGTGCTTTGTTTGCCATAGTTCTTTTAAACTATTAATTCACATGTAAAATGTGTTAAAAGCATCTTATGTCCTTTAAAGAAGTAAATTTCATATGATAATAATATATACTATGTATAGCTAAGATTAAATAAACACTGAATTAATAAGGGCATATTAAGTACTGTGCTAAATAAATGGACTGTCTTTTTTGATTCAGGTCTAGAACATAGGTCTGTTTGACTTAAAGGCCCTTGAGTAGACAATGGTGCTACATTATCTCTGATGATGAGTATTCATGGCCCCAAAATCACTTGACAAACCTGGGGCAAAGTTTCACTGGTAACAGCATTCTCATTCTAGAATAATTTATTTCATATTCTGAACCTAAGGAGCAAAAGTATCAAATATGTATAATCTTTAAAAGAATTTGATATACTTTATTAATGCATTGGCTACCGTGTAGTTATTGAGTTTTTATTTAGGCCAAGGATTAAACATTAAACAACCTGAAGCTCGTTTCTATGGCTTCCAAAAGAAACGGAACAGATATAGAATTGTGAGGCTATTGCCAAGTGCAAAAGTTCACTAGTGAGGTAAAGAATAAAACATTTCAAGTCAATAAATCCAATGTCAGAGATAACATTAGAAAATTCATGAGCTGCTCCAATAGTATAAGCTTGTGACTTTTTATAAATAAAAAATTATTTATTTATTTATTTTTTTTAGAAAGAGGATCTCACTTTGTCACCCTTGGTAGAGTGCCATGGCATCACAGCTCACAGCAACCTCCAGCTCTTGACCTTAAGCGATTCTCTTGCCTCAGCCTCCCAAGTAGCTGGGACCACAGGTGCCTGCCACAATACCCAGCTATTTTTTTGTTGCAGTTTGGCCAGAGCTGGCTTTGAACCTGCCACCCTAGGTATATGGGGCCAGCGCCCTACTCACTGAGCCACAGGTGTGGCCCAGTAACTAAAAAATATTCCATCACATACCACTCCTGAGTCAAATTCTTTAGTTTGTAAAATGTAAATATATCACATACATGCATGTCTTACTTGTAGTTAACTGTATATCTTAATTCATAAAACATGTGGTCATTTTGCACATGCAAAATGCATTAAGTCAATTTAAAGTAATTAAAAATTATCAATTCTTAATACTGTAGTAGAGTTGACACATCATGATGAATTACCCTATCATCTCAGGTTTACAAAGATTTGCGTTCTCTAAGTATGGAAGTTAATAAATTTCAAGTAGTATGTAAAAATTAAATATACCAATTATTATGTATGTATCCTACATTACTTTTTTAATAAAAAGATTCATTAAAATAGCTTCATTAAACATTTATTGAAAATTATTTCAAAGCCTTATATAATTATACTAGTCCACATTTCTCAGAAGTTTGCATCATTCAATTAATTTTTACTATCTCTCTGACATATGGATGAGTATATAGAAAAAGAAAAGATTGTATTTCCTCCTAATGTCTTCTATTAATAGATGTTATTTTTTACATAAATATATTTTAATTAAATTCTAGCTCAAAGTTTTCCACTATTGTCATTAGCTCTACTATTTATAGAATCTTTTCAACTCAGTTTCCGAATGCTTGATTAAAGTATTTAGATTATCTCTGGTGTCAGGTTATAAATTATCAGTAAAAGAATCATTTTTAACACATTAGTAACTCTAAATTGTAAATTATTTTCAACTATTATTTTTACAGTTCTAAAAGTTTTCTAGAGGATTTTATATAAGATGTCGGACTCAGTAAAATTTTAAAAAGAAAATGTTTTCAAAATTTATAAAAATGTTTTATATATTGCAGCTATTGAAGCAGAAAAACATAAGGAAAGACAAAAAGATATAAATGTCACCACACAGGTAAATATGTTGCTAAATCATTATTTTTATAAGTAGGAAATCTAGAACATAGGCAATAATATTTATTTAGTATGCTTAGAATTTCTTACACAGGTGATTATTAACCATCATTTCTTTTTTGAGAATTTCCAACCCATATTACACCTTCATTCATCCTACAAACATTACTTAGTCTGCTGTTAGAGGACAAATTGGCAACCCACTTGAGCCTTCTAAGATATGGCCTGCCTCAGGTCTTAATATGAGGACACGAAGGGCAGAGATCAACCTGGCTAATTGAGCCATAGATGCTTTAAGCTTTTTTAACTTCATAGTGTCTTCTGACAACTTGAAAGGAGAGGATTCAAATGTTCGGTCTACTTTCTTTTTTTTTTTGACAGAGCCTCAAGCTGTCCCCCTGGGTAGAGTGCTGTGGCCTCACAGCTCATAGCAACCTCCAACTCCTGGGCTCAAGCGAGTCTCCTGCCTCAGCCTCCCAAGTAGCTGGGACCACAGGCGCCCGCCACAATGCCCAGCTATTTTTTGGTTGTCTTAGATGTATATGGCTGGCGCCTTAGCCGTTTGAGCCACAGGCACCGAGCCATTCAGTCTACTTTCACCAGCATGCTATAAATATACGTTGTTTCAAGTCACACCTCACTTGAAACCCAATGGTGGCTTCTCCTCACACACAGTGAAACCAAAGTCCTTACAATGGCTTGCTTATTGGGCTCCATGGTCTGTCCCCACGTGTTAAATCTTTAATTAGAATCATAACTGTATATATTATGGGGTACAAATGTGATGATTTACACAAGGTGGAATGCATTTAAGCATTTAAGCAAATTGATTAAAATAACCATCGCCTCATTTATTTTTTGTGGTAAGACATTTAGAATTTACTCTCAGATATTTTGAAATGTATCCTTGCATTGTACACTTTAGGTGAGATCCCACCAAATGCCCTCCCTCCTCCCACCAATCGCCCCCCCTTGCTAGACTATATTTGTGTTTTATCATTTGTTTGTGTGTTTATATATTGGTTTCATAATATTATCTAGTACATTAGGTCCTTTATTTTTTCATTCTTGAGATACTTTACTAAGGAGAATGTCTTCTAACTCCATCCAGATAAACATAAAAGATGTAAAGTCTCCATCATTATATGGCTGAATAGTACGCCATGGTATACATATACCACAATTTGTTAAACCATTCACGGGTTGATGGGTGTTTGGGCTGCTTCCATGACTTGGCAATTATGAATTGGGCTGCAGTAAACATTCTGGCACAAATTTCTCTGTGGTAAAATGATTTTGGTTCTTCTGGGTAGATATCTACTAATGGAATTGTGGAACCAAATGGAATGTCAACTTTTAACTCTTTGAGGATTCTCCACACTTCTTTCCAAAAAGGCTATATTAGTATACATTTGCAATCCCACCAGCAAGGTAGAAGTGTTCCTTTCTCTTCACATCCGCCAGCATCTGCAGTTTTGGGACTTTGTGATGTGGGCTAATCTTACTGGAGTTAGGTGATATCTTGAAGTGGGTTTGATCTGCATTTCTCTGATGATTAAAGATGATGAGCACTTTTTCATGGGTTTGTTTGGCCCCACTGTTTTCTCAGATATCATCTTCTTCTTTGGTACTCCCTAATACCATCTAGACACACTGGAACCCATGCTGTTCCTCAGAAGCCCAAAACATGTGCCTAGCCTTCTGTTTCTCTACTTGGAATCCTCTGTATCCAGATATCTACATGGCTGCCTTTCCTCACCTCCTCCAAGTCCTTATTAAAATATCATCTTTTCATAGGGTCTTTCACTGGACAATCTCTAAATTTGAATTCACTCCATCTAAAATTGTAAATCCTGTCACAACACCTTCTTCTATCTCCCTTCCCTGCTGTATTATTCCTCTCAGGATTATCACCATGTAACATGCAACATTTCATTCTCACTCTCCACTAAAATATAAACTCCTCAAGGGCAAGGATTTTTGCTTGTGTTGTTCACAGCTGTTATCCCCAGCAACTAGAATGGTGCCTGGAACATTGTAGAAATTCAATAAATGTTTATTTAATTAATGAATAAATCCTTGATCCCAATGAAAGAAGTAAACTGTGAAAAATGTTTATAAAAGTTAAAAACTCCCCTCTGAGTTCAAAACACGTTCTTCTTAGTAAAGTATCACAAGAATGGAAAAACAAGCATACAATGTACTAAATACTAATATGGAAACCAATATATAAACAACTGCCCACCCACATAAAAGAAAAACACAAGTTTAGTCTAGTGAGGGGAAGAGGTGAGGAAGTGGAGAAGAGGAGGAGAGGAGAAAGAGGGGAGGCAGGAGGAGGGAAAGTGACTGGCAGGTTCTCACCTAATGTACACAATGTGCAAGTGTTCAGTGAAGGTCTCAACTACAGCGTGAACTTTACCTTAGAAATGAAAACAATGTAACCTAAACATTTGTACCCTCATATTAATAAAAATAAAAACAAAGAATTAAAAAACCCTCTTTGCATTGCAACATTTTCTAAACACCTCCAAATAGGGATTTGCTCTTTTTCCATCACTATAACTATGACATCCTATAATTCGCAGTGAGATCACTATGAGCAGAAATAGAAATCACCAACACCTCACAGTTTATCCTTGGGCAGGTGGAGACTAAGTGGACATCAGTTTCATCAGGCCACTTTGCTTTCTTTTGTGAGCTCTCAGTATCCTGTAGTGTGTGGTACCTGCTCACTAACACTTGAAATCTTTTGGGAATCAATCCCCTTACTATCTGAGATCAAGGATGCAGCCCAGCATTAGCAGATGAAGTCTATAGAGTAAATACTGGAAAGGATCCCCCTTTCTTCAGAAAGACTAGGGGCAAGAGAAAACAAATAACTATCCTTAGAGATGTCGGGATATTGGAAAGTAGCAAAAGCACTGCCTTTGTGCAAAAAATAAGAAGAAATGTGCCAGAGTAGCGTTTTTGTAGACTGTAATCTTATCCAAATCTACTGGAGTATATCTGCTTTGTAAAATTTCCTTAGCATGTCTATAACCCTAGCAATTTAGGAGGCTGAGATAGGTGGACTGCTTGAGCTAAGGAGCTCTAGAGCAGCCTGAGCAAGAGTGAGACCACGTCTCTACTAAAAATAGAAAAAAAATATATAGCTGTACATGTGGCAGGCTCCTGTAGTCCCAGCTACTCAGGAGGCTGAGGGAGGAGGATTGCTGAGCCCATGACTTCGTTGCTGTGAGCTATGACCCTATGGCACTCTACCCAGGGTAACAGATTGAGACTCTGTCTCAAAAAAACAAAAAAAACAAAAAAACAAAAAAACAAAACAGGCTCAGTGCCTGTGGCTCAAGCAGCTAAGGTGCCAGCCACATATACCTGAGATGGGGGGTTCAACTCCAGCCTGGGCCACCAAACAACAATGATGGCTACAACCAAAAATTAGCCAGGCATTGTGGCAGGTGCCTGTTGTCCCAGTTACTTGGGATGCAATGGCCCTGTTGGGAAGTTCCCTCCTACCCATAGCTAAACTATGCCACAGCCACAATAGAGCTCCCTCAGCTCCTGAACTTGCCACATTGTTTCATGACTCTTTGGCAATGCATACAATACTGTCTGGGTGAAAACAGCCTCTTCCCATCACTACTCTCTTGCAGACCTGGCAAATTCTGGTTAAGTTCCATAATAACTATCATTTATAATTATAATTTAAAAAAAAAAAAACACTCACCAAAGTAGAGCTGCTCTTTCTGTAGTTTTTCTCTTTCTGGCTTTACAACTCTACAATTCATACACACACAAAAATCATTTGTTACTCCACCCCCCCACACATGCATTTAAAAACACATACATACTTTAAAAAACTGTTTAAAAATACTTTGCCTTGCGTTAAGGCTCTACTATTTCCAGGAGTTCTGTGTATTGTGTCCTTAGTATTAAAGAATGACTATGATCACAGAGGTAATAACCCCCCAGGTGATTAATGTACTACCAGGGAGTGACTGAGGCCTGCAAAGGTAGCAGCCATACACTGAAACTGACACTTAGACAGCCACCACCACCAAAAGCAACAAAGGAAACTTGTAAACAAGGGAAAGGCAGCCTAGCTCTCAGCATTGGCTGTTTCACCAGAGTGTGCAGTTCCACTCTCTATTACTTCACCTCCTCAGACACATCCTCCTCGTTTTGAAATTGACATCTTGATCCAATAGATAATTAGACTTCTAAAAATATATTCTGGTACCTCAATTTATGTCATTATATTCAGCATTTATATTCAAAATTATGTCACTATGGTTATATAACACTAAACTTTATAAAATCCTTATGTAGGTACTATTTATGTCTCCTAACATATTTCTGAAGGATATTAATTAGTTATTTAAATCTGTGGTCTCCAATCCCTGGGTGGTAGACCAGTACCTGTCCATGGCCTGTTAGGAACTGGGCTGCACAGCAGGATGTGAGCAATAGGCCCACTAGTGAAGCTCTGTCTGTATTTACAGCTGCTCCCCATTGCTTGCATCACTGCCTGAGCTCCCCTCCTCTCAGATCAGCCACAGCATTAGATTCTCACAAGAGCACAAACCTGGCTCGGCGCCTGTGGCTCAAGCAGCTAAGGCGCCAGCCACATACACCAAAGGTGGCAGGTTCAAATCCCCAGCCCGGGCCTGCCAAAACAACAATGATGGCTGCAAACAAAAAATGGCCAGGCGTTGTGGCGGGCACCTGTAGTCCCAGCTACTTGGGAGGCTGAGGCAGGAGACTAGCTTGAGCCCAGGAGTTGGAGGTTGCTGTGAGCTGTAATGCCATGGCACTCTACCCAGGGGGATAGCTTGAGGCTCCATCTCAAAAAAAAAAAAAAGAAAAGAAAAGAAAAAAGAGCACAAACCCTACTGTAGACTGCATGCAAGGGATCTAATGCCTGGTGATCTGAGGTAGAGCTGGGGTGCTGATGCTAGCTCTGGGACCATCTGGTTGTTGAAAAATGAACTCAGGGTTCCCCCTGAGTAGGCACTATGGTGAGTTGTACAATAATGAAATAATTAATTGATGAAACAATTATTTCATTATATATTACAATGTAATAATGATAGAAATAAAGTACTAATAAATACAATGCATTTGAATCATCTCCAAACCACCTCCACCCTGTTCTGTGAAAAATTGTCTTCCAAAAACCAGTTCCCAGTACCTAAAAGTTTGGGAACTGCTGATTTAAATGATTAACTATTATTCCCATTTTGCAGATTAGAATAATCAAGCTCATTCACATTTAATAGGGCTTAGTTTTATAAATTTTCAATATTCTCATTCAACATAATGCCTGCTATATATCACATATAGTTACTGGAATTTGAAGTTTCCAAAAGGTTCTAAATCATTTTCAGCTTTATGAAACATCTATTTGATATTGCTTAAACTTGATTATGAGACAGTATCTTTTTCATCTTTTTATTTTTATTTATTTACTTAGAGACAGTTTTACTCTGTTTCCCAGGCTGGAGTGCAGTGGTCCCATCATAGCCTACTATATCATCTAACTTCTGAGCTCAAGCTATCTTCTCATCTCAGCCTCCAGAGTAGCTGGGACTACAGGTGCACACTACCATATCTGGCTATTTTTTTAATTTTTGTAGAGACAGGGTCTTGGATTTTCCCCCCCATGGGATGCTTTACATGTAGTAGATACAATAAAGGTTTACAAATTTAATTAAATATGCTACTACCATCTATTCAAGACAATTATAAAACATGTGGATTCTCCATCTTTGGAAAATTTATTTTCTTTCTAATCACTAGTCTTGAGGTCATTACCTCCAAACCTTACCTTTATCTGCATTTTAATGGACACCTAGTAGCCTCCTAACAATGTATTTGCCAGCAGCCTTCAAGCATTTTCTCTTGAGAAACCATTTATACTAGTCCAGGATAGAGTGGGAGGGATCCTCTCCCCTCCATATAGCTACATTCTTATTGAGAAAGTAATAAGAGGTGAGGATAGAAAGGTAGGTTGTGGTCTTTCATGATCTTTCTCTCCCTTTCTGTCCCAATCTTTCTTCTTAGAAACCCCATTATTTGTAAATCCTAACCTCTCAGTTCCATTACTAAGATCTTCTTGCCTTTTGTGATCACATCCTTCTCTCCACTTCCATGGTCACAATCTAGACCATGTCTTTTCCAAGTCTCTGATGACTACTTATATCTTCCCAGGTTGCTCTGTAAATGCTTTGATCCCACCAGGACCTCAAATCCATTTGCCCTTTTTCCTGCCCATTGCTCTCCTCCCTTCTTCATTTCCCTTTTAATTAGCATGGAGATGCTAGCTTATCACTACAGAACCACAGTCCTTTTTCCAAACCCTGTGAGAACAAATGTAGTTCAAAAATCAGGTTGTTATTGTTTTTTTCCTTAATTGTGGTAAAATATACATACATAAAATTTGTCACCTTAGCCATTTTTAAGTATAAGTTCATTAGTGTTAATTACATTCATATTATTCATATAATCTCCAGGACTCTTTTCATCTTGCAAAACTGAAACTCTCTACACATTGAACAATAACTCTCCATTTCCCCCTCCACATACCTCCTGGCAACCAATATTCTACTTTTTGTCTCTTCAATTTGACTGTTTTAGGTACCTCATCTAGGCGGAATGAATACTTTCCTTTCATTGATTTATTTCACTTGATGAAATGTGTTCAAAGTTTATCCATGTTGTCAGAATTTCCTTTCTTTTTAAGATTGAAATGGATAAGTACTACACTGTATTTATTCACTTATCCACTAAAGAATATTGGGTTATGTGTACCTTTTGGCTATTGTAAATAATGCTGCTATGAACACGGGTGTATAAATGTATCTTCAAAACTCCACTTTCAATTCTTTGCAGTATATGCACAAAAGTAGAATTATTGAATTATATGGTAATTCCATTTTTAGTTTTTTGTGGAATTACCATTTTTTTTCCACAGCGGATGCACCATTTTACACTCCCACAAATAGTGCACAGAGGTTCCAATTTCTCCAACACTTGTGATTTTCTGGGTGTTTCATTTTGTTTTTATGAGGACCATCCTGATCAGAGTGAGGTAGCAACTCATTGTGGTCCGTAGTTCCCTAATGATCAGTGATGCTAAACATATTTCCATGTGCTTACTGGAAATTGTATATCCTCTTTGGAAAAATGTCTATTTGATTCCTTCACTCATTTTTAAATCGGGTTATTTGTAGTTTTGTTGATGAAGTATTAAAGCTCTTTATATGCTTTGGATATTAACTCCTTATCTGATTCATCTTGCTTGACTTACAAATATTTTCTCCCATCCTGTGAGTTGCTTTTTACTTTGTAAATAATGTTATTTCAGGTAAAGTGTTTTACATTTTTATGTCATCCAATTTATCTTTACTTTTGTTGCCCTTGCTGTTGGGATCATAGCCAATAAATCATTAAAAAATCCAATGTCATGAAGATTTTTTTCTAAGAGTTTTCTTCTAAGAGTTTTATAGTTTTAGGTCTTACATTTTGGATTTTGATCCATTTTGAGTTACCTTTTTCTCTTTCTGGGGGGACAGAGTCTCACTTTGTTGCCCTCAGTAGACTGCCATGGCATCATCATAGATCACAGCAACCTCAAACTCCTGGGCTCAAGTGATACTTTTATCTTGGCCTCCCAAGTAGCTGGGACTAAGGTGTCTGCCACAATGCCTGGCTATTAGAGATGGGGTCTTTCTCTTGCTCAGGCTGGTTGGGCACTCCTGAGCTCAAGCAATCCACCTTTAGCCTCAGCCTCCCAGAGTGCTGTGATTACAGGCGTGGGCCACTGTGCCCTGCCTTTTTGAATTAACATTTGTATATGGTGTTAGGTAAAGTCCAGTTCCATTCTTTGGCATGTGGATATCCAATTTTCCTAGCATACATAGTTGAAAAGGTTGGCCTTTCCCATTGAATGGTCTGGATGTCTTTGTTGAATAACATTTGACCATATTTGAGAGTCTTTATTTCTGGGTTCTCTATTGTATTCCATTGGTCTATATATCTGCCTTTGTGCCAGCACCATACTATTTTGATTACTGTAACTTGGTAGTAAGTTTTAATATCGAGAAGTTTGAGATCTAGGCTTTTTTCTTTTTCAAGATTGTTTTGACTTTTCAGAGACCAGTGAGATTCTGTTTTGAATTTTGAAAACGATTTTTCTATTTCTGTAAAAAATGCTGTTTGGGATTTTTATAAGAATTGCATTAAATTTGTGGTTAGTACTGACATCTTAACAATATCAAGATTTCCATTCCATGAATCCATGTTTTTTTGTCTTTTAAAATTCTGTTCAGCAGTATTTTATGTAGGTATTTTTTGTGCAAGTCTTTTATCTTGTTAAGTTTATTCCTAAGTAGTTTATTTGTTTTGATGCTATTTTAAGTGGAATTGTTTTCATGATGTCCTTTTTAGATTGTTTATTTGTGTTATGCAGAAGCACAACTATAATGTGTGTTGATTAGGCATTCTGCACTTTTGCTAAATTTATTATGTCTAGCAGCTTTTTTTGTGGACTCTTTAGGGATTTCTACATATAAGATGATATCTTCTGTGAACAGATAATTTTATTTCTTCCTTTCCAATTTGGATAACTTCTATTTCTTTTTCTTGCCTAATTGCTCTGGCTGGGACTCCCAGTACTATGTTGAATGGAACAGCAAGAGTGGGCATCCTTGCCTTGTTCCTCATCTTAGAAAAAAGGCTTTCATGAGTATGATGTTAGTGGAATGTTTTTCACACATCCCCTTTATTATGTTGAAGTAATTTCCCTCAGTTCCTTGTTTGTTGAGTGCTTTTTATCATAAAGACACGTTGAATTTCATGAAATGCTTTTTCTGCATCATTTGAGGTGCTCAGGTGGTTTTTCTCCTCCTTCATTCTGTTAATGTAATATATTATATTGATTCATTTTGATATGTTGAAACATCCTTGCATTCCAGGAATAAATTTCACTGGGTCATGTATGGAATCCTTCTAACATGCCACTGGATTCAATTTGCTAGCATTTTGTTGAGGATTTTTGCATCAATATTTATCAGAAATACTGGTCTGTAGTTTTCTTTCCTCATAGTGTCCTTGCCTAGCTTTAGTATCAGGGTAATACTGGCCTCATAGAGTGACTCTGAAAGTGTTCTCTCCTCTTCAATTTTTGGGAAGAGTTTGAGACAGAATTAAGAGTTTTAAAAAAATTTAATGGAAAATATATTTACAGAAGAATCTCTATAGTTAACCACATCCCTACACTGACCACCTCCTTAAATTGACCTAATCTTCATAAACTGGACATGCGCCACATGTGTGTATCAGTACAGTAGGCCTAGTTCCTTATTTTGACCACTCTATATGTTAACCAGTTTGTTATAGTCCCTTGGATAGTCAATTTACAGAGGTTCTGCTATATTAAAATGTAAATAACATAAAATAAAATGTAAATGTAAAAAATGTAAAAATGTAGCCTGGGCCCAGTGACCCACACTTGTAATCCTAGCATTCTGGGAGGCTTAAGTAGGTGGACTGCTTGAGCTCAGGAGTAAGAGCGAGACACCATCTCTACTAAAATTAGAAAAACTAGCTGGGTATAGTAATGGACACTGTCATCCCAGCTACTGGGGAAGCTGAGGCAGGAAGATTGCTTAAGCCCAAGTGTTTGAGGTTGCTGTGAGCTGTGATAAAGCCAGGACCCTCTGTCCAGGGTGCCAGAATGAGTCTCTGTTTCAAAAAAATAAAAAAGTAAAATGAAATATAAAAAGTGTAAAAGAAAGAGAATATCTGCAGCAGAGACTGGGGAAATACTTTCTGTTCATTAATATTTATGTAACAAAAAATATGAATATTCACATTAAGTGAAATAAACAAAGAACAAAAATATCTGCATATCAGGTCAGGTCAGGTTTTCCCTCCACCTGAATTTGAGCACCAGACTAATAAAAAAGGTTTCAGTGTTCAGATCTTTCTGATTTGGGATTTGCAGATAACGTTTTGGGGTCCTGTGAAGTCACTTCCTTATATGGATCATTTAGTTACCCCTCTTGCACATTATTCAATTTAGTGGTAAAACCCCAACTCTGATGAAATACAGTTCCCCATCTAATCAGTTCCTGAGTAGCTGAATGTGGATGGGAATAAACACAATTAGGCAGCCAGTCTCATTTTAATTTCATGACTCAAAGAGGCCTTCAGTGTTTTCTGGCAAACCTGAACGTATCCCTAGTCAGATTTATTATTCCACAACTCTAAGGTTACGGTTTCATACTTTCTCCTTTCTATTCAAAATTCCAACACATCTTGTCCCTCACTCTTAGCTGATGACCTTGCTGGGTTTTGTCTGTATTTTTCTCAATGAAAAAAATAGAAACAGTCTGAAGAGCAATTCCATCTGCCTACAACTCTGTCAGGCTCCCAGTGTCTATAACTGTACTACCTCAACCCCAGATACAAACTGCCTCAGGCACATCTCTACTGGGACTTCTAAAAGGCTCCTGAAACTTGACATGTTAAAACTACTGAACTCTTGGTTTTCCTCACCCCCAAACCTGTTCCCTCCCTAATGTCTCCTATGACAGTAAATGTTTCCTTCATCAACCAGATGCTTGGGGGGAAAACTTTTTAAGTCACAATCCACTTCTTTCTCTCCTACCCAATACACCATTATCTTCACCTTTGAAATACATGTATCCTGAATCTAATCACTTTTACCTACTCCGCTGCAGCCACCAGCACCACTCTTCTGGAATCTATGGTTGCCAACTCCCTGTCTCTTGCCTACATTTTTGCCCTGTTACATTCTATTCACCTCACAGTATGCATTTCCTTCAACTTAAAATCCAAACCCTTTATCATGTATTAAAGAGCCTTCCAGGACCTGGTATTTGCTCTTTATCTGAGTTCTGACCATCCTCTCCATTATTAACCCTATTCCAGCCACTTTGCCTCCATGCTATCTCTGGCATACCCAAGTATGTTCCTGCCTCAGGGTGTTGGTACTACTGTTCTCTCTGCTTGGAACAGTCTGGAAGATAATCACAGGGCTCATTTCCCCCTTAAGGTTTTTTTCTTGATCTCCTATCTAAAACAGTACATGCTATCACTTTCCATCTCCTTTCCTGGATTGGGCAGTCATATGTTTTGTCATTGCATGTAATTATGTATTTATATACTTGTTCATTATATTTGACTCCCTCACTAGAAACTGGGGAAACATGATGAGTATAGGCTTTTTACTTTTTTTCTATCCTTCTCAGAGATATATATAACTCTTGATTAATCTCTAAAATGTAATGAGTACTTGATAAATGTTTGTGAATGAAAGCATGTCATTCCAGGGAATGAACAGAAACTGTCAGTAGCTCTAGTAAAAGTTAAGAAAAGAGAGGGTGAAATTAATGAAAGAGAAAACTGATTTTTAGGGTTTTGACAATCCAAGTATTGCCTGTATCATGAGCAGTTAATATGACTATATGTTTAATTATAATTTTCTGCCCCTTGCACGTTAAAACAGAATATTAATATAAACTCCAGTATATATCAGCTGTTTGTGTTCTCTCAATGTCAGAAATCTACCCTGATAAGGCATTTATCAATTAATAGAAATTTATATTAATGGTATATTATCAGTGTCACTCATGCTATTTCATTGTTCCCTTTTTACTTGCCACTTTACAATTTTCCTATATTTCAAAAGTTATCCTTGGATAGCTGTCTACTACTGTTATTTCATGATATTAGAAAGTAGACATGCAAACACAGAATAAAATAAGCAAAGATTTTTGCCAATGAGAAGAAATATTTTTACTGATGAATGACTTATTTCTTCTCTATAAGGGGTAGCTATTTTTTAACCTCCCTATATTGACCACCTCCTTAAGTTGACCTATTTTCATAAAGTGAACATAAACCACATGTACGTGCCAGTATGGTAAACCTAGTTCCTTATATTGACCACCTCTGTATGCCAATTGGTTTAAGTCCCCTGGGTGGTCAACTTACAGAGATTCTACAATTTTTGCTTTGTTTAAACAAATTTCAGACCTCTTAGGAAAATATACCCTAAGATTGTTTTATATTCTTAATTGAGAAAATTCAGGGAAAAACAAAAAATACTAATTCTATTATTAAAGCACCTTTGCTTCAGGGCGGCACCTGTGGTTCAGTGGGTAGGGCACCGGCCCTCTATACCAAGGGTGGTGAGTTCAAACCCGGCCCCAGCTGAACTGCAACAAAAAAATAGCCAGGCATTGCGGCGGGTGCCTATAGTCCCAGCTACTCGGGAAGCTGAGGCAAGAGAATTGCCTATGCCCAGGAGTTGGAGGTTGCTGTGAGCTATGTGATGCCACAGCACTTTACTGAGAGCGGTAGAGTAAAACTGTCTCTACAAACAAACAAACAAACAAAAAAAAAAATTAAAAACACCTTTGCTTCAATTTAAGCATCTCATAAATAAAATGTCTCTTTAAGAAAGAAAAACTATTAAAACAGATTTTAAAGTTTAAAATTACTATTTCCCCTTTTTTCAAACATATGTACATTTATTTAAGACTAAGAAAGCAAGTAATTTAATATACTTCACTTTTTAAATTTAAATTTATTTTTAAAACTTATTATGGGTACACAATAGTTGTATATATTTATAGGGTACATATGATGTTTTGGTATAAGCATACAATGTATATTAATCAAATCAGGGTAACTGGGCTATCTATTGCCTTGGGCAGTTATGATTTCTTTGTGTTAGGAACATTCCATTTCCACTCTTTTAGTTGCTTTAAAGTACACCCTATCTTATAGTTGAGGAAAAAACAAATACGACATTCATACTCACCTTCACAACTGCCCTTTTTGTCCTCTTTAAATTCAGCTAACTACTTGATCTCAACTGGGGTCTTTCTTTCTTTGGTGTACTGCCATCTCTCTGCTCTTTTTTCCTCTCTCTTTTCCCTACTCGCTCCCCCTCTTCCACTCCCTCTTTCCTTCTAAGAGATAAAATAAACTTATACTCTTATATCCTAATCTTCGTCTAGAGAAATTCTTTTCTCATTTTGTGCAGAGCATGTACTAAGCTTTCCACCCTATCACCTTATTTTGCCCAGCTAATGTTTCTATTTTTAGTAGAGATGGGGTTCTCACTCTTGCTCAGGCTGGTCTCAAACTTCTGAGCCCAAGGAATCCTCTTGTCTGGGCCTAACAGAGTGCTAGGATTACAGGAGTCAGCCACCCACTGAACCTGGCTGAGTTTTTAAAAGAGTTTTTTTTTTTTTTAATCATGAAAGGATGTTGAATTTTTTTGAATCATTTTACAGCATCAATTGAAATGATCATACAATGTTCTTTCCCTTACTCCTATATCCAGTCCATTTCCAATTCCAACCTGTGCTACTTTTAAGAGATACCCTAAATCTGCCATATAGTTTATCTCTATTTGTTTTTCTTTTCCTTTCTTTCTTTTCTTTCTTTGAAAGAGTCTCACTTTGTCACCCAGGTAGAGTGCCATGACATCGTGGCTCACAGCAACCTAAAACTCTTGGGCTCAAGCTATTTTCTTACCTCAGCCTCTCAAATAGCTGGGACCACCAGTACCCACCACAACACCCAGCTAATTTTTAGAGATAGATTCTTGTTCTTGGTTAGGCTGGTCTCAAACTCATGAGCCCAAGCAATCCACCCACATCAGCCTCCTAGAGTCCTAGGATTGCAGGCATGAGCCACTGTACCCAGCCTAGTTTATCTGCATTTCTTCTGTATGTATCTGAAGAAATCATATCGTTCCTTACCTAGTAGTCTATGATAGTCTCCAAACTGCTCTTTCCACTCCCACTCTTAATACAAGCATTCTGCTCCCCACACGTCAGCCAGAATGGCCTTTCTTTCCAAAATGTAAATCAGACCCCAGTGTCTTCCTTTTGTCCTGTGAATAAAATGCCAACCCCTGACCATGCCACTAGATGATATGTAGCACTTCCTAAATCTCTCTGTGTCTTTTTCCTTTACATTTCTGTCCTTGGCTCATACTTATTCAACCCCAGGGGCCTTATTTCCCACTCCCAGAACATACAAGTTTATCCCCAATTTAGAGCTTGCTCAGGTTGTTCTCAAACTTCTGAGCTCAAGCAATCCACATGCCTTAACCTCCCAAAGTGCTAGGATTACAGGTATGAGCCACTGTGCCCTGCTAAAGATGCCCTGCTTGAGACTAAGATGTCTCAAGACCAGAAATCAGTGAACATTATTTGGTTTTTTGAAATGTAATATTTTAAAAAATCTCTTAAACAGAGTATCTAAAAACTTCTCACCTAATAGAAAATACTTATATGTCATGCATTTTCTGGACTAAGTTCATTCAAAGTTCACTGATACTTGCTTATTCTCCTGCCCAGAATGCTTTGCTTCCATATCTATGCAAGACTACTTTCCTATCAATATATTCTTGGCTCCAAAGTCAACTCTTCTGTGAGGACTTTCTTGGGCATCTGATCTAAATTACCTGTGCAGTAAACCTCTCTTCACTCTACATTTCACTCTTTACATTTCCATGTTTTACTCCTCCATGCTATGTATTGATACATAGTATCTGATACTAACTTGCTTATTGATTTGTTTACTGGTTATTGCCTGTCATCTCACAGAAGTTCCATAAGATCAAGAAAAGTGTCTGTCTCATTTGCCATTGTATCTTCAATTCCCGATGAATTCCTAACATGAACATGTCGAGTGAATGAATTATTATTTTTGTATATCTCTTAAAGAACCAGGGCACACATTACTTGATTGTTTTAAATATATTGCTTACCAAAAATGTATTTGAGGAAGTTATTAAAGGCCCATTAACATTAATCATGTTGTTGCTATTGAAATTCTATTAACGAATAAGCATGGTGCAAGGATGACACGCAAATTCAGGAGGCTTACCTACAAAAAAAAAAAAAAAAGAATAAGCATGAAATTTGAGGTAATCACATATTTAGCATTAATTACATCCCAGAGAGAAACAGAGGCCTAGGATATGGTACAATTGCTGTTCAGTACCTTTGAATGAACTTAGTCGAGAAAATGCATGACATATAAGTATTTTCTTATATAAAAAGTTTTTAGATATTCTGTTTAAGAGATTTTTAAAAATACTACATTTCAAAAAACCAAATAATGTTCACTGATTTCTGGTCTTGAGACATCTTAGTTTAGCAGGGCATAGTGGCTCATACCTGTAATCCTAGCATTTTGGGAGGTCAAGGCATGTGGACTACTTGACCTCAGAAGTTTGAGACCAACCTGAGCAAGAGTGAGACACCAAGACACTGTCTCTACTAAAAATAAAAAAACTAGAAGAGCATTGTGGTAGGTACCTGTAGTCCAGCTACTCAGAAAGCTGAGTAAAAGGATCGCTCAAGCCCATGAGTTCGAGGTTGCTGTAAGCAATGATGATGTCATAGCACTCAACCCAAGGGTGACAGAGTGAGACTCTGTCTCAGAAAGAAAGAAAGAGAGACATCTTAGTTCATTAATGAACAGAGTACATTAAATAGTGAGAGGACCTATGTTCTAGCAGTCGTCTAGAATCTGAAACAAAAACAGAAACACTTATTTACACAGAAAATATATATAGTCAATATAATAGTAATAGCAACTAATATTTATTATTTACTGTGTATAAATTTATTCACATGTATTAACTTATTTGGTCCTAAGACAACAAGACAGGCAATATTATTACTCCCACTTTATAATAGGGTACACTCTGAGTTACAGAAAGGTTAATTAACATGTCCACAGTTAGATAGACCTAGTAAGTGGCAAACAAAAAATACTATGAAGGGAATATAAATGAAATTCTAAAAATCTCTAATTTATTTTAGGAAATAAACAATTGGGTGGATGATTGTGAATCAGATATCTGTTCATATGTTAATTGCTCAAAGTTTCTTGTGTTTAAAAGTAAATCATATGATGTTTTCAGAATAAAACTAGTTAATTATTATACAAACAAATGTAAAAACTCTCAAGTCAAATGTCTAGCCTGGGAGACTGACTGACTCTTACACTAGAAGCTATTAGAAATGTTTTCTGCCACCTGGTACTGTTTTTGTTTATGTGTTTGTTTTTTCCTTCAGGCACAGTTACCATAGGACTAAGTCCTAATTTGGAAGTGTCTCTGGATACAAAAAGCATGCGTTAGCCACAAACAAATTGTAATTAAACATACAGTGAAATAAATCCAAGCCTCTTTCCTCAAAGCCCACTGATCTTTAGTTTCTCTTGTGAAGAGAAGTTCCTGCCTGTCCTGTGCTTTAAGGAACAAGGGAATCCCTGAAATAAACAGAGCCACACATTCATTAGACTCCCTCTACTCAAGGTGCTCTACTTTAAATAAGAACTATGCTAAAAAGTTTGCAGACTGACTATAACTAATTGAGTACATAAAGCATAAAATAAATGATGTAACATGATACCAGCTTTAGAGACTGAGCAGTGAGCTACTGCTAGCCAAGAAGGAAAACCGCAGATGTGGAGGAAGGGCTATCTCTGTGGGTCACAGAGACGGGCTGGGGGCCTTGGGGAGAAGGAACTTGAGTTGTGCCATAAAACAGGAGCAATATTATAGATAATAGGAAAGAAGGCACAAGGAAAACTGTTTAAATAAGGGCAAGGAAATAGGAAAGAATCTATTCTATTCTGGAAGCAGAGTAGGTTTTGGCTATCTCAGATGTTCTAGAAGGTGTGAGAGTACTGAGAAATTAAGGTCACTGTGATATTTTTAGACCAGACTGTGAAGAGTCTTTTTTGTTGTCACTGAGGACTTCTGAGTTGGGCAGTGATATCTTCAAAGGAATGCTTGAGAAAAAGACATCCCACAGGAATCTTAAAGATACAGTGAAGAGGCAAGAGGGCAGGTGAAGAGGTTAAGAGACTATGGAAGCACAGCTGCTGTCCCATTTAAGAGCTAATCTACACATGGCCTTGAGAGTTTAAAAAAGCATACTTACAAACATGTACTTCCACTGGGTTTGCTGGTCAAAAACTAAACTACATGTAAGTTCCTCAACAGAAAATCCTGCCAGCCATCCTTCTGAAATAAATCCAGAAACCAACTACTATTATCACCACTCCCCCCCCCCGCCATCTCTTTATATCACTGTCACCATCAACTCTCATCCAGTTTATTTCTACTGATCTCCTCTTTTCTCCAATCTTTTCCCCACATATATTATTCTCCACATGACAATCAGAATGATACTTTGCAGTTTGAGTCAGTCCATGTTACTCCACTGCTCAGAACCATCCCAGGGTCTTCCAGTCACACAGAACATGATTCATGATCCTGAGCCTGACCTCAGAGCTGCCTCTCTGGCTCATTATTCACCACCCTCCATGCCCAACTCACTCCAGCTACGCAATCTTCCTTGCACACCTGAGTGTTCTGCTTTGGGGACTGCGTTTGTTGTTCCTCTGCCAAAACTCTCTCTCCTGAGATACTTTCAGGAGAGTATCTCTTCCCTCCCTTCCCATAGGAGTCTACTCAAATGTTTTCAGAGAATTTGTCTTAAACATCCCATATAAAATAATACCAACTTTTATCATTTCAATCCCCTTTCCCTTCAGAAAAAAAGCCCTCATTTTTATCAGTTAACTTTATCTATTATCTTCTCTGCCATAAAATCAGCTTCATGAGAGCACAGACTTTTTTGTTGTTGTTTGTTTGTTTGCAACTGTATCCCCAGTTCTTAGAATGGGGCCAGAGATAGATGCTTAATGAATATTTATTTTTAAACTATATAATCTTTGGGTGTCTTTGAGCATCAGAGAAATCCTCTCTGAGGCTCCCTAATACTTGTGCCACCAGGCTCTTACTCTGCCCACTCCCACTAGATGAGAAAAAGAACCCAAAATCAGGAGGTACAAAACCCAAACAATCACAGGCATTTGCCATGCTTGTACTTTGACTTCAACTTAAATGCTAGTTATTTTTGAATTTAAAAGATTAAATGAAATTCTTTTAATGGCAATAACATCTGATAATCCCACTATACCAGAAAATGCAGAAGGCTCATCAAAGTCCATGTTGCCTTCTTTTTCCAGATATCTAGATAAATTATGTTTCCCAGCCTCCTTGCAGTCAGGTGGGGCCATTTGACTGAGTTTCATCCACTGGACAGTGGCTGAAAGTACTATGTGCTATAGCCAGGTTTGGCTTATTAAAGGAAAGAATAAACAAGCAAACTAAATGAAACAAAACAAAGTAAAACAAAACACAAACCCTTTCTGTACATGATCTTCCAGGCTCTTTCCCTTTCTGTCTACTAGACATTGATGTTCAGGGAGACCTTGGAATCTACATGTTGAAGCTGGCACATCATCCATCTGCCTGGGTCCCTGAATGACAGCATGGAGCAGAGCTGCGACTGACTTGAACACCAGCCTATTGATTTGAACCATTATATATCGTGGTTTTATTCGTTAACATATAATATTTGGGACATACTTATACTAAAAAAATTCATTGTTTATCTGAAATTCAGATTTCACTGGGCATCTTACATTTTTGTTTGCTAAATCTATCCATCTTATAATCTGTGGTTTGAAGAACCACATTCAAAATCCTCTCATATCTACACAGAACCTTATATACACATATGTATGTGTGTATATATGGTACTATGAATATGTAGCAGCATTTATGTATATAAATATATACATATATATATTTATATATGTCTTATATAGATATTGAATATTCATTGATTTAATCAATATGAAAAACACAGATGTGGAGCAGCCATAATCCACACACACTATTCTCCACACCAGGTACAGGGAGGAATCAACATAGACTTTAGGGTTTCATAGTCTCTTAATTTAAAAAAAAAAAAAGCAAAGGATAAATCTAGGTTTCCATTCTGACAAAAAGACAAAGACAAAAATCCTGCCCAGAAATGACCCTGAGCCACTGCAGGCTCCAGGAAGCAGAGGCAATGACTCTCGCTGGCGTCTGGAAATACACGCCCCTTGTTAGTACGACCCGTTGAACTTAGTGGGGACTTGGGGTCTTGCCTTGTTCAGCGTTTGTTCTTCCAAGCAGGGGCACTCTGCCCACCAGGCGCACACTGGCTCAGAAAGGAAGCAGGTCATTTTACCTATCATTTCCACCAGCCGTCCTTGTAGGAGAAACTCTGCCCACCTCCTCATAGTCCCCCTCCAGGGCTGCCAGGTCCTCCCTGGCCTCCAAGAACTCGCCCCCTTCCATTCCTTCCCTGAGATACCAGCGCAGAAATGCCCTCTTGGCATACATGAGGTCAAACTTGAGGTGCAGGTGGGCCTAGGCCTCCATTACAGCCCACTGGACACCAGCCAGGTCCCCTCCAGGCATCATTGGTTAGAAACCAATCTACCAATCTACCAACCAGATAGAGTTCCTCAACTTCACGGCTGCGTTGGCTGCGTTCACCTCCTTGGGGACCATGTCCCCTCTGTAGAGCAGGCAGCAGGCCATGTACCTGCCACACCAAGAGTCATGTATATAATAATGCACATATGTATATGCATTGTTCATAATAATCAAATGGTAGAAACAACCCAAATGTCTATCAACAGATGAATGGATAAATAAAAGGTGGTATGTCCATGTAGGGAGTACTATTTGGCCATGAGGAGGGATAACGTGCTAACACATGCTAAAATGGGCATCAGCCTTGAAAACATGCCAAGTGAAAGAAGCCAGTTTAAAAACCCACATGCTATATAATTACATTTTATGAAAGTCCAGAATGGGGAAGTAAATAGAGAAAAAAAACATAGATTAGTGTTTTCTTAGGGCTGGGGTAAGAATGAGAGTGATAAAGGAAGGATGATAGCTAAAGGATTTGTGATTTCTTCTTGAAGTGATAAAAATATTCTAAATTGACTGTAGTGATGGTTGCACATATCTGTTACTATGTTAAAAATAATTTAATTGTACACTTTCAGTGGGTTAATTTACTGTAAATTATTTCTCAATAAAGATTTTTTCTTAAGTCTTTATGTGGCTCCATGACTCTGCATACTCTGACCCCTGCATCACTACTGCAATGTCTTTGCTACCTCATAGAAAGGATTTAAGCATTCCAGAAAGTGATCTGGGAAAGAGAGAGTTTAAATTGTGATATTGAACAAAAGAAAAAAGTAAACAAAAACGCTTGACTCTTCTTAAAAGTAATAATTGACAAATAAAGGAACATTTAAACTTTTTCACTGTAATTTACCCTGAGTATACATGTAAATCATGAATATTTACCCTTTATAAAACTTTTTAATTTTCCCTAAAACTTTTTAATTTTCATTACTTTATATTACTCAAAAAAACCAAACTCATCACCCTAATTAAAATAGATTAATTATATAGCTTCTGAAAAATACTTTGGGAAATAATTGCTTTATACTATTTTCTTTATAGCCAGTCAAAAGATTTGCTATACTTGCAAGTTTGTTGTGAAGTGGAAGGCAATATCAACATCATCAATTTTTTTTTAGCTCACACAATTGGTATTACCATGACAACTTACTAGAGGAAGAGTAAAGTGGTTAAATTCTCCTACTATTTTATTTATAACATTTAGCTATTAAAGCTCAGCTCTGCAGTTAAGATGACAATGTAATAGATTTAGAAGGTTTTCATTTGTAAAACATGGATTTCTAAAGTCAAGTAAGCCATCTGTCATTTTGATTTGAAAAAAGCAAGAATTAGAGTAATCGCCTTAAGGTGGTATTTTTGTCATGAATAAATGAATTTTTACTTTCCCATTACTTCATCTAAAACATTACACATAAGCAAAATAAGCAAAAATTTTTTTCTTTGTAGGTATTAGTGAATGGAACCCAACAATTTTTATCACATACATTGGAACAAAGAAAATTGAATAGAGTAATAAGTAGAAGAGAAAATCTCTTAGAAAAAAAGAAGAATCATCACAAAATAAGAACAAAAGGCATTCAAAATAAAGATCTCTTGAAGAGAAGTAAAAATCATTGTAAGTAGAATATCTTCTTGGGCATAAATCTAAAATATTTTCATGCAATCTAGAATCAAATTTTAGAGCTGCTTTCTAAGAAGTCTTAGGATATAGTTATAAATTATAATGCAAGAAACATTACATTCTTGCAGTACAGTCTTAGGATAGAGTTATAGTAACAGTACAATCTTAGGATACAGTTATAAATATTTATATACACAAAATCTTCAAATTTTGTCAGCTTCCATCTCATATCTTAGATTCAGAATTTGTACTGACGATAATAAGCAAGGTTGATAACCAGGTCTCATTTTAAAAATCTCCAAATAGAAACCCTCATATTTAAAGGAAAACAAAATCAAAACAATGCCTCCCCCCCTTTTTTTTTACTTTAGAAATGTGAAACTATCCCTAATAAAAATGCAACTAATTAACAGATAAATTCCTCTGGATGCAAGAAATTCTAAAAAATAGAAATAATATCTCCATAGAGTCTATGTACAGAAGTCAATGGTGCTCAATTATACAATTTTTGTTTTCATTATTTTAATTGTAGTAGATTTAAGGAATTCAAGTTAAACTCTGCTGATTTTTATACATGTATTATGTATATATTGCATAGTGATAAAGTCTGTGCTTTTAGTGTACCCATCGCCCAAGTGGTATACATTGTACCATAGGTAATGTTTCATCCCTTACTCCCTTTACTCCTGCTCCCATGAGTTTCCAATGTCCATTATGACACTCTGTGTGCCTTTATATAACCATATTTTAGCACCCACTTATAGTGAGAATGAGTGGCATTTATTTTTCTGTTCCTGAGTTACTTCACTTAGGATAATGGCCTCCAGTTCCAGTCAAGTTGTTGCAAAAGACATTATTTCATTCTTTTTTTATTGCTGAGTAGCACTCCGTGGTGCGTGTATATAAAATATATATAGCACATTTTCTCACTCAGTTCATCAGCTGATGAACATTTAAGTTGATTCCTTATCTTTGCAATTGAGAATTGTAATGCAAGAAACACACACGTGAAGGTATTTTTTTGATATAGTGGTTGGTTTCTTTTCCTGTTGATCTACTTCAAGTTCTTTGAGAAATCTCCATACTGATCTCCATAGAAGTTGTACTAATTTATATTTCTACTAACAGTGTGTAAGAGTTCCATTTTCACCACATCCATGCCAATATCCTTTTTTTTTATTGGTCATATGTATATCTTCTTTTGAAAAATGCCTGTTCGTGTTATTGGCCCACTTTTTAATTTGTCTGTTTGTTTGTTGCTGAGTGGTTTGAATTCCCGGTAGATTCCACATGTTAGTCATTTGTTGGACACACTGTGATATTTTCTCCCATATTTCCTCTCTGATTCTGTAGGTTTGTCTGTTTAGTCTTTTGATTATTTATGTTGGTGTATACAAACTTTTTAGTTCAATTAAGTCCTGGTTATCTATTGTTATTTTTATTGCATTTGCTTTTGAGAACTTAGTTATAAATTCTTTGCCTAGGCCAATGTCCAAAAGAGTTTTTCCCATAGGGTTTCTTCTAGGATTTTTATTGTTTCAGGTCTTATATTTAAGTCTCTAAGCCATCTTGAGTTATACAGTGAGAGAGAAGAATCCAGTTTTGTTCTCCTATACATGGCTTTTCAGTTTTCCCAGCACCATTTATTGAATAGTGTGTCTTTTCCCCAGTATATGTTTTTGTCCGCTTTGTTGAAGATCAGGTGATTATAGGTGTATGATTTTACTTCTGAATTCTCTATTATATTCTATTAATCTAAGTGTCAACTTTTAATCTAGTATCATGCTATTTTAGTTACTCTACCCTTGTGGTATAATTTGAAGTCAGATAATGTGATACCTCCAGTTTTATTGCATTTTCTTAGAATTGCTTGGGCTATTTGAGCTCTTTCTTGGTTTCATATGAATTTTAGGATTATTTTTTCTAATTCTGTGAAAAATGACATTGGTATTTTGATAGTAATATTATTGAATCTGCAGCTTATTTTAGGAAGTAGGGTCATTTAAGTAATACTGATTCATTCAACTCTTATGAGCCTGGGATGCATTTTCATTTGTTTGTGTCATCTACAATTTCCTTCACAGTGATTTGTAGTCCTTCTTTTAGAGATCTTTCAGACCAGTAATTAAATTTATTCCTAGGTATTTTATTTTATTTTATTTTATGGATTAAGCCTCTTTTTCTTTATTTCTTATAGCATAACTATGTACATTAATGCAATCCTGGGGTACAGTGTGCTGTTTTCATATATATTTTGAAATACTCTCATCAAACTGGTTAACATAACCTTCATGTCATTCTCGTAGTTATTGAGTTAAGACATTCATACTCTGCTTTTAGAAAGAT